>VMDO01016355.1:0-48145 GCA_007922755.1 Pedetes capensis | reverse complement strand
CATCCACCCACCCACTCATCCATCCATCCACCCACCCACTCATCCATCTACCCACTCATCCACTCATCCATCCACCCACCCATCCATCCACCCACCCATCCAGCCAGCCACCCACTCATCCATCCACCGACTCATCCATCCATCCATCCATCCACCTTGTCCACCCACCCACCCTCCATCGTTTCATCCATCCCCCCCATCCATCCACCTACCCTTTTCTACACCATCCTCCACTCATCTGTCTAACTGCCCATCAACCCATCCATCCATGCATGGATCTATGCAGCTATTCATCCATTCACCCCGCCACCCTCCAGCAAATGCTACTCAACAGTTAGCATGGCCAGCCCTGGGCTGTGGGGAGGAGTCTCAGAGGAGCTGACCATCCAGCAGCAGGCAGGGAAGGGCAGGCATCAGCACCAATGGTGAGGGTGGGGCAGCAGAGAGCTAGGGAGGGGTTCCAAGAAGAACAGTGCAGGGATGCAATGTGCATCTTAGCCAGGGTGCTGGAGACAGTGACCTGGCAGAGGGCTGGAGCAAGCCCGAGGGCTAGGAGCACTTGTCCCAATTTAAAGATTGGACAGGCTTAGGAAGGAGAAATCACTGCCCATGGCCACAGCGCTGGCACGCTGCAGGGCCAGGGCGCCCCTGGGCCTGGGGAGCAGCTCTCTCCCAGGCTGCAGGGCGCAGGCTGCAGATGAGGACTTCCCGGCTGGAGAAGGGAGCTGGCCCTCCATGCCACACACTACCCTTGTCTGGGCTCAAACCTGGTCTCCTGGTTCTACACCTGGGGCCACTGGAGAGAGTATGGATTCACAAAGTCACCATATGGGGGAATAAATTCTGCTCTGCCTGGTGGCGCCTGACCCAGACAGACAGTGCTGCCTTTTCATCTGCCAGCTGGGTGCTGGGCTCAGAGACGGGCTGAACTGGTGCTCAGGAAGGCTGTCTGTGTAACCCTCCCCTGGCGGCCCTCCACCCCAGCATCCAGGCGGAGCTGGGCCCGGGCTCCAGAATCCAACACTCCCTGGCTCCTCTGGCCGTGTCTGGGCACGTCTGTGGACTGAGCCCCGGGGATGAGCCACTCTGCCGCATCTATGTGCCTCCCTGCTTATGGCCCCATTGTTTGATTTGTGGTAACCACAGTCTCTCGCTGGTAAACCACGCCCTCCCTTTGCTTTCTTACAAAGCCTTGTACAACTCGCCTCAGCCCACAGTGTCAGGTCACTAGGAACACACAAACAGGAAACCAAAGTCTGGAGAGACAAGGGGGCCACCCCAACACCATACCTGGGGAGATGCAAGCCTACAGAACTCAGGCCTCCCAGCGGCCAGCTCAGAGCTCCTCCTAGCTCCCCATCTTGCCTCAGGGTCACAGTGTGACTCCCCTATGCCACAGCAGGACCCATGGCCCTCCACAGAGCCACATACCCAGCCTGCCCACCGATCTATACACACAGCCACCCCCTTTTCTAGCTAACTACCCCTCTGTCTATCAAGCCCACCATGCCCTTGTCCTCCACCCATCCATGCACCCACTCACCTACCTCCCCCATCTGCACACCCACCCAGAAACCCACTCATCCCACATCCATCCATCTGTCCATCTGTCCTTCCAGACATTCACCCTCCACTCACCAGTCCATGTGCTCTCCATCCGTCTATCCATTCTCCCATCCCTCCACCCATCCTCCACCCACCCATCCATCCATCATCCATCCACCCATCTGTCCATCTGCACAACCACCCATGAGAACCTTGGCGCACAGAGAGGCCAGCGACTGATACTGGGAAGGGCTGAGGGGGAGGAGCACCGGATGGCCTCTGGCATGGGGGAGATTTGTGGCACTGCGTGGAAGACCAGACAATGTGCCCACGTTGTGAGGGGCATAGGGAAAGGCATGGGCACAGGATATCATGCGGTGAGAGGTGGGAAATGACCAAGATCAGACCAGACTGTCAGGCCAGGAGGCCGGAGGGTGGGCAGGGCCCGAAGCCAAGAAGCTCAGGCTTGGTCTGAAGGCCCTTAGTGGGCAGGAGGCTGGCAGCGGTAAGGGGTCGTCAGTCCACCACCCCATTCCCCTCTACCTCAGAAGGGTGTGGCTGCCCCACACACACACTTTACCAGGCACTCCTCCTTCTCCACACTGGCTTGGTCTCTACGTTTTGGGCTTGTGAACCACGTGTAGGCTGCATAGCCAAAGCCTGGGCGCATAGGAGCCCAGCCTCGGCCCTCGTCAGGCTGATGAGGCCACTGTTCCCTCTGGGCTCCTGGCGCCAGGCAGGCCTGAGGCTGCCCTGCACCTTGGTCATGAGGGCCCTTCTGACTGGGGTTCTGTGGCCCATGTGGACCCCATGAACAGAGCCAGGATGCAGCGCAATAGGTCGCGCCCCTCTGTAAGGGCCACCACAGGCCAGCAGGGGGCGTCTGGGGGCTGGGAGGTCCATTGCTGGAGGCCATGGTGGGCGGGATCTCAGACCTTCTAAGAAGGAGCTCCCAGTGGCCACAGAGGGGTTCCTCCCCGACAGCTGGTGCATAATCATGGTTCCGCCTACTGCCCAGGGCCCACCAGCTCTCCCTGCTCTGCACCATGCCGGCCCACTGAGTCACCCTGCAGGCTTGGCGCCGCCCGGGAGCGGGCGCCACAGGAGGCCGGTACAGCCAGTATAAATCCTCAACATAGGGCGCCTTCTGCCTCCTGAGCTCCGAGGAATGGCCTCTCTCTGGGCAGTGCAGCTGCTGCTCCTGGCGGCCTGGAGTGTGGCCTGTGGTGAGCGGCTGGGGTGCGGCGGGTGGGGACCAGCCCAGGTGGGCCTCAGCTTGCCTCAGGGAGGGCCTGCTGGGGGGAGCTTGTGGCTGAGGGCACCCCAGGGGCCCTCAGGAGTTGCCTGGGTCCTCAAGCCCAGCTTGCCCAGGAGCTGGGGCCTCGAAGGGTCTTAGCAGGTCTCCCCCAGCCCCTCCTTCTGGCCCCGCCCCCTCCCCAGGCGAGGCCTTCAGGTGCTTCTCCTGTGAGAGGCCCACGCCCGTTAACGCATGCAAGAACATCACTCAGTGCACTCCGGAGGACACGGCCTGCAAGACCACGCTGGAGAAAGTAGAGGCAGGTGAGCCGGCCAGGCCTGGGGGGCGGCGGGCGGGCACAGGGTTGGGCTCACCTCCCCCAGTGCCTCCCTCCCTCCATCATCGCGCCTGGCGCCCTGGAAGGGCAGGGTAGAGGGATTCCCCACCGCCTAGGGGGTGCCTGCAGCTAGGGAGACAACATCCTTCAGGGGTGGGGATGCCGAGGGCAGAGAGAGGGCTGCAGGTCCTGGCAGGGGATCGGACCTCAGTCCGGTCCCAGACTAGCAGGGTGGTGCTGTGGCGGGGTGGCGGGTGGGGGCTGCGGGCCGGGCTCCCGCCTCAGCCTGCCTGGCAGATGCTCAGCGGGGCTGGGTCATCTTGGGGGTGAGGGAATGCCAGTTGCAGGCGGGGCTGGACCAGGTAGGGCACTGTGGGGAGGCTGTGCAGAGCCGGGTGGGTGCTGCGCCCGCTCTGACACCCACCCTCCCTGCAGAGTACCCCTTCAACCAGATCCCCATGGTGACCCGCTCCTGCTCCACCTCCTGCCAGGCCACGGACCCCGACAGCATCGGGGCGGCGCACCCTGTCTACTGCTGCTTCCGTGACCTCTGCAACTCAAAGCAGCCCGCCTGGGCTGCGGGGCTCTAGCGGCGCTGGGGACCACGGTCCTTGGGCTCCTCTCCCAGCCGGGCCACCTCAGCCACACGCCTCTGTGAGCACCAGGCCTCAGGCCACTCACTCAGGCCCCCAAAACCGGTAGAAAATAAATGAGCCAAGGGAAGAGATGATTCTGTCCTTTCTGGGCACAGCTGGCCCTCAGGAGAGCTGGGCCGAACTCCGGCGTGGTCCAGGCGCCCGTCCCTCATGCTAATCCGGGCTTTTTGGACTCATTTCGTAGACGGGGAGACAGGGGCTGAGGGAAAACAATGGCTCTCAGGCCAGCCTTCCTGCAGGCCAGGTCCATGTCAGGCAGGACATGTTCTTCACCCCAGGAAAACCCTTCTTCCCCCAAAATCTCCCCTCAAATCCCAGGACTTCCTCTAGGGTGGAAAGGCAATTCTTCCAGGAGCGGCTGGCTCTTCCCAGCCTGGCCTCAGAGAACACGCAGGGCAGAGCAGGGGCCTGGAGGAAGCCCAGGCGCCCACCCCTGCTGCCTGGGTCTGCACCCGCTCCGTGGCCCTCAGGCCTGCCCTCTGACGATGGCTGGCACTTCCCTTGGGACAGCTGGGGGAGTGCCCAGGGCTCCCCCTGGCCACGCTGAACTCCACTCCCAGTGGGCTGTGCCCAGACTGCCCCTGCGGGTAGAGGGCAGAGCAGACAGTGTGCGGGGGGTGGGGGGGCACCCTGACCAGGAGCCCAGGGTCCTTGCCTTTGGGCTGCTGCCTCACCCTCCCACGGGACCCCCAGCTGTCCCCTCCCAGTCCTCTGCCAACTCTTGGGCATGGGACAGCTGGGGGCCTGAGGCACCCCATATGTTAATGCTCCTTTCCAGGCCTGATCCCCATCAATATCCTGTGGGCTGGGCACTTTCCAGGTCCTGACCAGCTAGGTCTTGGGTCCTCAGCCTCCATAAGCAATAGGACCATGACCATGGGGTCCCACTGGCCCGTCCTGGGTGAGACGGGGTGTATAGCAGGCCACAGGAGAGTAGCCAGGACGGCGACAGGGTCCCTGTAAGGCTTCCTGTCTTTGAAGGACCCAGAGGCCAGTCCCATCCCGGCTCTCCACCCACCCCACACCCCGCACTGGACAGGAACCTAGGGAGCAGGAGCCTCCAGACCACCTCCTGTAAGGGACCCCCTTGGGGCTTTCTCCGTGGGCCACACCGAGCCTGCAGGCCCCCTGTGAGGGCCATTCCCCTACGTCAGGACTGGACTTCCAGAGCACTCCACAGGGCCCTGGATTAGGAGTCAGGAGACCAGGACCATGGTCTCGCCATGGGGAGTGAGTGGATGGCACTGCCCAGTGGCGCAGCGGGGATACTGCCTCCCGGCTCTTCTGTGGCACAGAGGCGGGGATGCCAGAGCCTGGGCTGCCGGCTCCATCCCTGGGAGACAGGTGGGAGGCGGCCCTGCCCCTACCAGGCAACACTGCATCAGTACAGCCAGCAGAGGGCGCCCCGGGCTGCCTGCTCCACTCCTGGGACACAGGCAGGAGGCGGCGCTGCCCCCACCAGGCAACACTTCGGCAGCACAGCCAGCAGAGGGCGCGTGCCCCAGCCCGGGGAGCCTGCGCGCACGGTGGGTACGTGGGGACCCTGGCGGCAGCTGCTTCATTGCCCAAACTTCCGCCATCTGGCCCCCAGCCAACCGTGGGGACTCAGGGAACAGCAAGGAGGTTGGAACCCTAGCCCCATACGCTCATCTCAGCATGATCCCAAGCCGGCAGCTCTGCGTCCAGGGCATGTTCCTCCCCTCGGGCACAGGGTACCAGGGAAGGCCCACGCACCCCAGCCCCCTGCCTCCTCAGCCCCACCCTGCTCCCGCCAGCCATCCGGGACCCCTAGCTGCGCACCCACTTCCTGTCTGGAGTGCTGTGGAAACTCGTCCTACTCTGGCAGCGCCCAGCTCAGGCACCTGCCATGATCCAGCTGCAGCGCCCTACCACCCCCTCTAGGCTGTCCTTGGCCCTTCATGCCCCGTCTGCACCCTGCTGCCTGAGTCCTGGAAAGGCTACCCCAGGGCCTTTGAGAAAGCCCTTTAGAAAGGAAAATGGCGTTTGGGGTGCCTCCCTCACACCCACAAGATCCAGGGAAGGCTGGGGGCTGCACAGCCCAGGCCTGCCCACAGCCCCAGCAACACACTTCACATAGCCAGCCCCACTCCCCCCTGGAGGTTCTGGCCTGCCCTGGCTAGGTGGGCAGGGCGTGAACACGGCCACACCCCCATTCCCCTGCTACATGTCCTGGAGGGTCCCACTTCCCCCACCTCCAAAGGCCTCAAGAAGAGCCCAAAGCTCTCTGGCCCCCTCACCAGAGGGCAGGGTGAGCTCTGTTCTCACAACAGCCACCCCCATTGTTCCCCATGACCCCAGGAGCTGAGGGGCTCCCATCTCTCAGGGCCCACCTGGGACTCCAAGAAAGGCAGCGGGAACCTGGGTCAGGCACCTGTGGACAGGGCTGTGGGGTCCATGGGCTGGGGCAAGAACGGACTAGGGCAGGAAAGCCAGCTGGGGGCTCTGGCCAACTCCTTCCTGGCTTTGGTCCGGTGCAGTGCCCTAAGTTCACAGAAGCTGGACGCCCCATGCCCCCCACACCAGAAGACACAGAAGGGAAATGGGCCCCTTCAAGGAGTGGCTTCCAAAGTCAGAACCTCCCCAGTATGTGCACTTTTGTTGTTCTTAGGTGCTGCTGAGTTGTGTCTGACTCACAGTGACCCTTATAGGGTTTTCAATGGCTGATTTTTGTTTTTTGTTTTTTGGGATTTCCTTGGGAGTGGGTTGCCACATCCTTCTCCCATTTTTGCAGAGCTGGGAACCGAACTTGGAACCTCATTGACTGCAGAGCAGCACCCTACCAACTGAGCTAAATCCAGGCCCCTACATGCACTTTTTGTTGTTGTTGTTGTTGTTAGGTGCCGTCGAGTCGGTATCCGACTCATAGCGACCCTCTGTACAACAGGGGAAACACGATTGTTAGTGCTTCTCTGCTGTTCATAGGGTTTTCAATGGCAGATTGATTCTTGGGAGGGGGTTGCCAGGTCCTTCTCCCAAGCCTACAGCTTCTGGTGTTCCCAGGCGGTCTCCCATGCAGGTACTAACCAGGCCTGACCCTGCTTAGCTTCCGAGATCTGACGGGATCGGATGCCACAGGGCTACAGCTGCAGGCACATGCACTTTTAGAACTCTTTAATTCTGTGCTTTCTTTAAATAAAACAAAGACTGCGGCTTCCCCTTGGTAGCAGGAGGCGAGAACAGCAGCATGGGAGGCGGGCGGGGTGCAAGCCAGGGGTCAAGAGCATCATGGAAGCTCCTGGTGCGAGCACCAAGTGGGGTTCTGGAGGGGCAGGTGCAAGGTACAGGAAGGAGACCCCCCACACCAGCCAGGGCCTCAGTGCCCCAGTCAGACAGTTACATCCTCTCTGGGAGCCAAGGGCATTGCCAGATTTCAGGCTGGGGACCAGGCCCCACTTGGCCTTCTTGTTCTCTGCGGCTCTGGGCTGGTCCAGGCCTCAGTTTCCCTGGGTGTACAGTAACTCTTCGGAGGCCCCCAGTGTCCCTGAGTCAGGTGCAGGCTTTAGAGCCAGCCTTGGAGGGCCCAGCCCCAGTCGGTGCCCAGGACGGCTCTTGGCCCAGCCTGGCCACACACATGGCTCTGTCCCCTGGCTCCCTGCTCAGGCCACTCTCGCTGGGCCTTTGCTCCAGGCACCTCCTCCTCACCTGGGCCCAAGGGAGTGTGGCCCCACTACAGGGACAGCCTGTGCCCCGCCATTCTCACCTGCACGGGCAGAGCTGGGCCAGGGCACCAGTGCCACCCTATCAGCTGCCCAGGGTGAGCCCAGCACGGGGTGGGGGATGGAGGTCAAGCAGGTAAAGGGGGCTGACAGCTGATGGGCCGGGCAGGTGGGTGCAGGGGCAACAGTCACTGGTCCTTGGTGGCATCACTGAGGCCCCTCTCAGCCCGGAGCAGCTGGCTGCTGGCCTCGTTGTAGGTGATCCAGTGCCGCAAGTCTTCCGGCAGCTCAGGAGGCTCCACCTACGGGGATAGGAGGGTGAGGCTGCGGGTGAGGGAGCAGGTCGCCCGCAGAGTGACCTTCCAGGAGCTCCTGCCAGTGCCTCGAAGGCCCCTCTGAGCTCCTACTTCCTCATTCCCAGCTCCCAACCCAACCTGCCTCTGCCAGCTTCCCCCCCAGCAGTGCCATGCCTACCCTACGCCATGCCCTGAGGCCTCTGTGTCCCCAGAACCAGGCAAACGCCTGGGAAGCTGGTTGGTTAGTGAGGGTGACCAGCCGCCTCAGGGAGAGCAGCGGGCAGGGGCAGCGAGGGCTGGGCACTGGACCTCCTGGGTCTGCGCCATTCCTAACCCTCCCCCACCCCGAGTCCCTACTCGGTGATGGGAACGAGACCCTGGTCAGCCTCAGGGGTCGGAGGCCTTGCAGAGGGGCACTGAGGGCTTCAGGATGGAGGAGGCTGGGAGGGCACCCGTTGACCTTAGGGAGGGGGCCAGGAGGAACTGCTGGCTCAAAGGCCCTGCCAGGGGCGGGCTCTGCCCTTATACACAGGCCTGGCTCAGGACTACACCCTCCCCTGCCCAGTTTGTTTCTGCGTGCTGGGGGCTGAACCCAGGGCCTTATCCCTGCTGGGCAAGTGTTCTACCAGGGCCTCTGCTCTCTGATGCCAGGCTGGAAAGAACCCACCCCTCCTGCAAAAGCTTCCTTTCCATCCTGGAGGAAGTCCTGGGATTTGAGGGGAAGATTTTGGGGGGGAGAAGGGTTTTCCTGGGGTGAAGAACATGTCCTGCCTGACATATGGACCTGGCCCACAGGAAGGCTGGCCCGAGAGCCATTTCTTTCCCTCAGCCCCTGTCTCCCTGTCTGCAAAGTCCAAAAGCCTGGATTAGCATGAGGGCCAGGCGCCTGGACCACGCAGGCGGGTTCAGCCCGGCTCTCCTGAGAGCCTCTACCCTCAGCCCCCGCTTTTTATCTTTTATCTCGAGACAGGGTCTAAGTTGCACAGGCTGCCTCTAGCCTTGAACTTGAGGTCCTCCTGCCTTCTGGTCCCAAGGCAGTGGGATTACAGGCATGCGTGACCGAGCCCAGCTTCAACAGTCAGACCCAGCTGTGCTTCCCTGGCCACATATGCCCAGGCCAGCCTCTCATTTTATAGGACCCTCAGCCTGCCCAGAACCACGCCTGCCTGCATCTGGGACTCTCTGAAACCAGGGCTTAGGCCATCCCGTGGCCCTGCAGCCAAGCTGGGGCTCAGCAATGCATGTAAGTTCCACCTTCTCTGTGGACACTGTCCTGTGCTGTGGCTATACCTCTCAAGACACTGCCCCAATCAGCGGGGGCGGGGCTGACTCCACAAAGACAGAAAGCCTGGGAGCCTGGGAGGGGGTCTCCCCACCTCCCACACCACCTCTCAGGTGCGGGCTGAGGTGGAGGGCCCCGGGCCTCTGTGAACAGAAATGACTCAGCCAGCGACCCACCGAAGGTGTTCGGAGCGGCCGGGAATGTGGCCAGCGGGCAGTCGCTGGCGCTCAGGTATTAGTCCCTTTCCCTCTTAGGGTGGGAGCTGGACCCAAAGGGGGCGGCTGGCTCTCCCTGCCAGCACCTTGAGCCCTCTGATGATCCCATGTGCCTCTCAGGACCGGGTGAGGCCATGCTGCCCACAGAGGACACACCGGGTAGGGCACACCATGTCACCTCTGGGGAGCCTGCCCTGGCAACCATCACCATCCCCAAGGCCACAGATGCCAAACTGCAGCAGCCGGTTCTGCCCTCAGCTGGGAGGAGTGGGCCCTGGGGAGAAGCCTTGAGCCCTGGCAGGCGCCGGGCCCCCTCTCTCCAACTCCGGAAAGACAAAAAGGCCTGCAGCCTTCTGAGGTCAGTCCAAGCGCAGACACCAGACGCCAGGACGGAGACCCTGGGCTCCCTGCTGTGCCAAAGGGTGTGCACAAATAGGAGTGAGGAAAGGGGATGGATTTTGGGCGACTGCGTCTGATTAGCCCTTCCATGCCATGTTCAGGAGCAAAGACCAAGAGGGTGGCTCAGCACTCCAGGCCACACAGCACTAGGAGCTGGACTCTCTGGGGAGGCCTAGTCTGGGCATCTCTGTTTTGGAAGAGGGGAAGGGGGCCAGGTGAGACCCTGAGGGGCTAGGTTCAGAAATGCCTAAGCCTGACTATGATGCGTTGGTTCGAGGGAGGGCCTTGGTGCCCCCAATAAGGGCACGAAGAAGCAAAGCCCTGGGCCCAGAGGAAAGTTCAGAGGCAATACAAGACCAGATTGCGCACCCCAAAGGGGCACAAGCGGAAGGAGGGGACCAGGAGCCCTTTGGGGGGGTCCATGGGGACCGCGTGCCAGTGCCGGGGCTGCTCACCCTGCGTTTGCATAGGTGTTGCACTGCGCGGTCCGGCGAGCTGCCCAGCACGTGCTGCCGGAAGCGCAGTAGCGCGCACACGAAGTCATCTCGCAAGCTGACAAAGCGCGCCTCCAGGTAGAAAGCACGGTCGTCCCAGCCCAGCAGGCGGGTGCGCACCTCGAAGGGCTCGAAGAGGCGCAGCGCGCGCCGATAGCGCGCGCACGAGGCGCCCAGCACGGTGTGAGCCCCCAGCTCGCGCAGGGCCCCGAGCACACCGCAGCGGGTCAGGTGCACTGCCCGCGCCACGTCGGCCTCGCGCAAGTACCGCGCGTTGTTCATGTGCAACAGCAGGTCCAAGTCCGAGGGGAGTACGCGGCCCGCGTAGCGCTGCTCGGCCAGCAGGTCGCGGACGCAGGGCTGCAGCAGGCGTGCGCGCAACACCGCGCACGGCACGCGCACCAAGTACCAGCCGTCCAGCAGCGCGAAGAAGGCCAGGGCGAGGGCCAGCAACACCACCGGCAGCTCCAGCATCGTGGCAGCGGCGGGCGTGGGGCGCGGGGGACCCCGCTGCGCGGGCGCCGGCTGCGGTACCTGCACCAAAGCCCGGCGCTGGCCAGCCTGGGAGTCCGGGGGCGCCGCGGATGGAGCGCACCACCTCGTGATCCCGGCTCAGGGGACGACGCGGCGCAGAACACGGACCAGCGCCGCCCAAAACGCCCGGACACCCCTCCACGTGCCCTCGGTGGTCTGCCCCACACCCCCAGCAGCCTCCGCTTTCGCTTTTCCCTGGGCGGGGCCAGGCGGGGTGGGGCCAGGCGGGGCCTGATGGACCGAGCGCCAAAGCGGCACCTGGTGGCCGCTCCCGATGCTGCAGACGCGACGAGGACGTCCGCAGCGTCTACACCCTGGCCCAGGCGCCATGCCCCAGCGCTGTACGTGAAAGAAGCCGATTATTCTACCATATCCCGAGCCCGGGCTGCGAGGCTTTGCAAAGAAAGTGGGATCCAACAGGCTCCCCGCTCCTCTCCGTCCCCGAAAGCCACGCGCCTGCTCTAGGCGCCAGGGCCCCTGGGCGTTCATGGCGGGTTGGGGTGAATCAGATGCGGCCCCCACCCGCATTTCAGTTCTAGCCTGCAACCTTATTACTTGGACCCTCCACAAAAAAAACAAAACAAACAAACAAAAACACTTCCCCATTTCCCAGAGATCGTAATTGCCCCAAGCACTCCCTCCCTTTGCCCCTTTTGAAACCGGAACAAGCAATGTCTGAGGTGGAGGGGCCGGAGCCGCTGCGAGCGGAAATGTCTCAGCCAGCGACCCACCGACGGTGTTCGGAGCAGCCGGGGACGCGGCCGGGGGCAGTCGCTCGCGCTCAGGTATTAGTCCCTTTCCCTCTTAGGGTGGGAGCGGGACCCAAAGAGGGCGGCTGGCTCTCCCTGCCGGTACCTGGGCCCTCTGAAGATCCGGTGTGCCGGTGACGGGGGACCGGCCCGTTCGTCTTCCCTGGGCCCAGGAATGAGTGGACTGGAGGGGGTCCGCAGTCCTGCGGCAATCCAGGGGGCTCGGGACGGTTGCAACAGGACCTTGGCCCTCTCTGCTGGGCCTGTGTTCAGGCCGCAGACGTCCTGATGACTCTAAGAGAGGAGCTCCCAGGGGCAGCACCATCAGATAGCCTGGGTGTCCGCGGGGTTTAGGGCTGCTGTACCCCAACGTTACCTCCTGCCCTGCGAAATTCCCCTTCTCGGAACGCCAGGCTCTACCGCAAGCAGGAGCCCTTGAGCCAACGCGCGCAGAAGTACTCCTTACCCGAAGCTCCGCCCCCCTGCTCAGTTCTCTGGCCTATTTAGAGTAGATGTCTGATCCTTGTCTCAGACCTCGGAAAGAATTCCAGGAGACAGGGATTGGAGCAGAGTCTAGAGTTTGTAAGATAAGGATGGAGATAGTGCAGGCTTTCAGAGCGATGCGCGGCATCTTTTACAAAGGACATCTAGATGATCTGGGGGGCCCTTTGATTTAATTTGTTGTTCAGCGGGGTTCCCAGCAGGTGCGTGGTGCAGATTTACAGATAAAAAAAGGTGCATTGTGCAAATGCTTAGATTGGGATAGCCCAGGAAATTCTTACTACATATAATCACAAGGAAATCCCCTAGGCCTGTTAATTTTAGGTATAGTCCATATCTTGTTGTTGCTGTTAGGTGCCGTGGAGTTGTGTCTGACTCATAGCTATCCTTACAGGGTTTTCAGTGGCTGGTTGTTTCGGGATTGCCTTGGGAGTGGATTGCCGTGTCCTTCTCCCATTTTTGCAGTGCTGGGAATCAAACTTGGGACCTCAGAGACTGCAGAGCAGCGCTCTACCAACTGAGTTAAATCCCAGCCCAGCCCATTTCCAGAGACGGGGAGCTCACTGCTTACCAGGGCAACTCAAACAGACCATAAGAAATGCCTTCCCCACCTGTCATTATAATACCCACCTGGTCCTAGCGTTTCTCTGGGCCCTTGGGGAGGGGCAGCCACTCAGCAGGAAGGCAATGAGGATGCATTCTCTGAGCCCAGTGACCGATGCTCAGAAAATGCAGCCTCCTGTCACGCATTTTGCCCAGTGTCTGTCATCCTGCCAGGGCTAGGACCCTCCGCTGGAGGCCAGGTCCTGGGGGTGGTGAAGGTGGGTGAGTGGGAAACTGCAGGGAGCTTACAGCATGGGTGTCCACCCTCCTGGTCTCCTCTGCTTCCCCTAGCCTGCTTCATTCTGAGCTGCTGTGCAGGCTGCCCCCACGTCCACGCTGTCCCCTGCTCTCCCATCTTCCCCGACCTGATCCCCAGAGCTCTCCTCTCCCAAGGACCCCAGCATGCCGCTCTGCAATTTACACAGGCATCATTACATCAGAGGGCTGGGATTTAGCTCTGCAGTCTCTGAGGTCCCTAGTTCAACTCCCAGCATCGCAAAAATGGGAGAAGGACCTGGCAATCCACTCCCAAGGCAATCCCAAAACAGTCAGCTAGTGAAAACCCTGTGAGGGTCGCTATGAGTCGGACTGGACTTGATGGCACCTAACAACAACAAATTACATCAGAGGGTATGCCTGGCTCCTGCTGGCCCCTGTGGGGCTTGGTTGCCCTCACTGACCACCCTATTCCCCGGCCAGGTGCATGTGGGGCACACAGTGGGTGTTCAACACATTAGAGTCTGGGGGGACCCCTGCCTTCCCTGTCCTCTACCATCCAGACACGTGGGTCCCTCACGGGGGCCGCAGGCACCTTGCTGTGGGACACGAGCAGTTTACTGGGGGACTGGACGGGGTCCGGGTCAGGCGTGGGATTCCTGGATGCCGGACCTGGGAGTCCCTGCATCCACCTGCGCTTGGTTTGTCAGACCAGGGAACTGAGCAGGGGGGCGGAGCTTTGGGTAAGGAGTACTTCCGGGCCCGTCGGCTCAAGGGCTCCTGCTTGTGGTAGAGCCTGGCATTGCCGCAAGAGGCAGGCCCGCAGCCTGAGTTCTCGTGGCCCCTGTTCTCAAGGCTCCACAGCAAGAATGCTCCGGCACAGGGCGCCACCCAGGGGAACGGACAGCATGCTAGCCCAAGGGGTGCCGTAAGTGCTGGCTGACTCCTGCCCTGGTCTGCCTCCAGCCCCACCCTTGGACCGGCCCGCCCCGTCCTGCCCTAGCTCCGCCTGGCTGGGCATGCTGTGCAACCCGGTGGCTTGCAACTCCTGGGGAGCTTCTGCCCAGCCCTGATGACAGGCTTGGCCCTGGTGTGGAGTGTCCAGCCAGGCCTCCCGCTCCTCGGGGGGCCCCCTGCCTTTCACTCCTCCCCTCACCCTGGCTCCCATAATTCATTGCAAAGAGGTCCTGGGGGCAGGGTGTGAGGCCGCTTGGTCCCTCTGTCTGGGGCACCCCATGCCTGCAGGACCCTGTAGGCTCCAGCCCTCCGAGTGTTGCCAGCCCCGGGGGAGGAGCCCGCCCACTCGGGGCTGGCCGACGTGTGCGTTGCTGAGTCCCGCTCGTCAAAGGTGGTCATTCTCCAGACCTGTCATCCACTTGGGTGATCTCCAAGGGGCCTTCCGGGCCGTGCCAGAGCTTGCCTCCTCTCTCCTAGCTTTCTTTTGTTCTCCCAGCTCTTAGCACTCACAGGCTACATGGTCATGATGTGTCTCGTTCATGAGTCCACTGTCCCGTGGGCTGTGTGGCCTGGGATGGCAGGACAGGGTCCAGGAGGGCGGGGAAGGACCCAGCCCACCCTGGGTGGCTGATACCCGTGGTGTGCTGGGGAGGGTGGTCCATAGCTGCATGCGGGGTGGAAGGAGCAGGGGGCCCCTGTGTCCCAGGCCTCGGCCTTGGCTCCCTGGGGCGGGTCAGCAAGCTCGAGTCAGCTGCTGTGGACACTGAGCTGCCTGACGCACCGTCTGGGCACCCACAGTCCTCGGGCTGCTGTTGGCCCAGGTCCTGCCCTGGAGCCCCTGTGGATGTCAGATTGTCAGGGGACCCCAGATCCTAAAAACACAGGCCCTCTGGGCCCTGAGCAAGTCGGGCCTGTGTGTGGAACATGACTGGGGCCCCAGAGGGGCCTGGCCTTGGGGACGCTGGAGGCCGGAGCTCCTTCACGGGCCAGGCAGGCTGGAGGCAAGAGGGACAATCAGGACACAGGGTCCTGGGACACTGGCCTGGGGAAGCTACACTCTCCTGACACACACGACTGCCCCCCCTTCCCCAGGTGACAAGGACGGCCTCCCACCTGAGGTCACACACAGAGAGGGCACTGGCCTAGCTAGGATACCCGGCCACTCAGCATGAGCCCTTCCCCCACTAGTCATGGGGCTCCCACCAGCACCCCAGAGCCCCAGAACCCAAGTTTTGACCCTCATTCAGTGCACAACGTGGGCACCAGATCCCTTGCCCTCTCTGAGCCTCTGTGGCCCCCCACGCCCTGCAGGTGTACCCTGTGCAAACCCTACCTGGGCCCCAGGCTGCCCTTGGCCCTGGGGCACAAGGTAGGCTGCCTTCAAAGGGGCCTCCCCTGCAGTGTGTCCTCCCCAGGGTGTGGGCACACTCACCTACAGGAGCCCAGGAGCTGTAGTGGCCACCCTAGGGGGCTGGCTGGACCTGGGGTGGGCTGGGGCCGTGGCAATGTGTGAGTGTTTAGTGTGGGTCTGCAGCTCTTAGAGCAGATGAAAGTTTTGGAAATCGGGCTCACCGAGGCCACAGGGCAGTGGGAGCCCCTTTCCCAGCGGGGTCTCCCTCCTGCCCCCGTGAGAGTTCCTGGCTGTCCTCACATAGGGAGGGCCACGGAGGAGCTCTGGGGCTCAGAAAAGCTTGTCCCACGCTGGAGCCTGCACAGCAAGGGCCAAGAGTCCTGAGACACAACTCCCACCTCCCAGCAGGTGCCACAGGTTAATCCTGCTGTGGCCAGAGCTGCACCGCTGGATCGCGGACATGGACACAGCCTTGGACGTGCCCTCGTGGAAGGACAGACAGTCTGGGCTGTACAAGGGCAAAACGTCTCTCTGATTACCCAACAGATGTTTATTGAGGGCCCACTGTGGGCCGGGGTGGCTGCCCTGGGGCTGTGTCTGCCTCCAGGTCTCAGCTCCCGGGACCCCCAGGCCCTCCCAGCCCCACGGCTGCTCTGTGTATCCGGTTTCAGCCTTCACGGGGCCCTTGGAGTGCTGCCCACACTGGCCTGGCTGGGCTCCTGGAGGGGAGACCTGGAAGGTGTTCTGGAGGCAGAGGTGCTGGGCGCAGGTGACGGTGGGTCGGGATGGCGGGCGTGCGAGACCCTCAGCTGGCGGGGTGGCTGCATGCCGGCCTGCGTCACCGGAGCTCAGCATGCTGGGGAAGGGGCGAGTGGGAGGGGCAGGGGCCGGGCCAGGCCTGGGTCAGGACATGGCCTTGGGAATAGGGCCGGGCGGGAGCAAGGAGTGGCCCAGGGTGGGCCGCAGCGGGGCCCTTTGGGAGGCTACAGCTGGCCGGGGGCCCAGAGCAGCAGGCTGGCGAGCGCCGCGAGCAGCGCCAGGGCGGCGGCCGGCTGCAGGCCGCGGGCCCCGTTGTAGTTGCACAGGTCTTC
This sequence comes from Pedetes capensis, assembly GCA_007922755.1. NCBI lineage: Eukaryota > Metazoa > Chordata > Mammalia > Rodentia > Pedetidae > Pedetes > Pedetes capensis. The sequence continues at coordinate 32,005 of VMDO01016355.1, read as the reverse complement.
GGAGCAGCACGTGACGTTCTTCCTGCCTACGTAGTAGTTCTCCGCATCGTCCATGCAGTTGGCGCTGCAGCCCTTGCTGATGACCGTCAGGAGCCCCACGGCACCTACGGGGACACGGCACCTGCTGGGTCCCGGCCGAGAGCCAGGAGTATGCAGCGGGTGTGTGTGTGTTGCGGTGGAGGTGGAGCAGGGCTGGGTGGATAGGGGCACAAGTGGCAGAGGGCAGACAGCAGAAGAGCAGGGGCAGAGACCGAGCCTGGCGCTGGCTGTGCGGGCCCTGGCAGGCCGGGGCGCTCACCCACGCGCGAGGTCCAGCACTGTGTCTCGTCCTGGGTGCAGTTCTTCACGGTCAGGCAGTCCTTGTTGCTCACTTGCGCGGTGCAGGAATAGCACTGCAGGGCAGCGCCTGTGGGAAGGCGGGGGACTCAGGGCTGGGTGGCCCCCAGGAGGACCCACGCCCTCCCCCCCCGCCCGTGGGGAGCGAGGCGGTGGCGCGCTGCTGAGCCCTGCCTGCCTCCCTCACGGCCCCTGTTCAGGGCTGAAAGCTTTGCTGGAATGCCTGTGCTCCCTCAGGTAAGGGAGCCGAGACCCTGTGCCCAGCTGGCTGCACCTGGCAGAGCCCCGCTGAGCACAGGGGAGTGGCGATCGGGCTGGGAGATTCTCCCTGACCTCTCGGTTCCCCTAGGCACTGGGGCCCACTCATCCTTGTCCCCTCACCACAGCCACCTCAGCCCCTTCCAGGCCTCCTTGGGGCTGTGCAATCCTGAGTGGCCCCTGGGCCGTGTCCTGCCCCGTGCCAGGGGCTGGGTGTCTTGAGTAAATCTCTTTCCTTCCAAATGACAAAGCTGAGTCCACCCCGTCCTGTCCTATAACGGGTGCCTAGTGTCCTCCCTGCCCCAGCCCTGCCCTGGAGCCCCACAGACGTCACCCTGTTTAGTTCCCTGGTGGAGTTGGAGGCAGTTTTCCTGCCCCCCACCCCTGCACCCCCTCAATCCAGAAGGCACACTGAGACTCTAGGAAGACAGTGACTTCCCAGCCACCTGGCAGGCAGCCCAGCCAGAGCGCAGCCACACAGACCACCCTGCCGCCAGGGCCCCTCAGCCCGGTCAAGGCAGCAGAAGCCATTACCGGGCTTGTGGGGTGGACCTTGGGCCCCCTGCCAGGACAGCCCCCAGTGCCTGTCCTCATTGCATTCTTCCCTCCTTCCCTTTGGGGTCCTTGGTAGCTTGAAACTTTTTGCCCTGGCCTCCGAGCTGTTGGGGAGCGCGCCGTGTGTCTATCTCTGGGAGCAGGGCCTGTGACGAGAGCCCCCCACCCCCAGGCTGCCCTCATCCACCTGCCCTCCTCCTCTCTCCTCTTCCCCTCTGTCTTCCCCACCCCCGCTCTAGCTTCCCCCACTGCCCTTCCCTCGGCCTTGCCTTACGGCCAGCTGCGGCCTTACCTGGCTGCAGGGCCACAACTGTGGCCAGGAGGGCGAGGAGGACCGCCTGCATGGTCACAAGTGGGCGGCCAGGGTGAACCTCAGGAGGCTTTATACGGCTTCAGCCAGCGGGGGAGGGCGAGTTGGGGGTGGCTAGGGGCCCCTCCCACTGCCTTTGTCCTTCTTTCTGCCTCTAGAGGCAGAGCCTGTGCAGGGTGGGGCCACCCATGGGAGGCTCCTTTTCAACCGTCCCCAACACAAGGCTGGGGGCCTCAGGGCCCAGATGATGCCTCCTCTGGCGGAACAAGGCCAGCTGAGGGAGACCACTTTCCCCAGGCCGGCTACTCCCCAGGCCAAGGGTGTGTCCTTGGGGCTTCAGCGTGGCACACACTCTCCTGGAGCCCACAGTCCATGGAGGTGACAGGCCTTGGTCAGTGTGTCCCAGACAGATCGGCAGTGACTGCTGCAAGTGGAAAGGGCTGGCTGCTGCAGGGGGTCAGCAGGGAGAGGTTGTCCGGGGGACACGGGTCCTGGCGGCCAATAGGGAGCTCAGACACTTACAGACTCACATTTCTGGAACATTCCAAGCATGCTGGGGCCTGGGCTCAGGGCTCTAGCCTCAAGACCTTATTTAATCCCAACCACTTGGAACTTTGGGGGCTGGGATTTAGCTCAGTTGGTAGAGTGCTACGCTGCAGTCTCTGAGGTCCCGAGTTCAACTCCCAGCACCGCAAAAATGGGAGAAGGGCCTGGCAAGCCACTCCCAAGGCAATCCCGAAACAGTCAGCCATTGAAAACCCTGTGAGGGTCGCTATGAGTTGGATACCGACTCGAAGGCACCTAACAACAACAACAACTTGGAACTTCAGCTGCAAGGCAGTCAGGGAATGCGCAGCTTTCAGCAGCCTCCACTGAGGAGAAGAGGGGTCCGGGCACCATCTGGACGCCGCAGGTCACCCCAGACTCACTCTGTACTCTGCTCCAGTCCCGGGAGGCTGATTCAGCCTCCCTGAGAACAGGAAGAGACCCAGGCGAGGCCATCTCTGCCACCTGAACTGGCAGGCCACCATGGCAGTGGCTGCATCCCTCTAGCAGGTCCTGTGGGTCAGCCTCCCCCAGCCGGCACCGGTCACCGTTCCATTCTCTGGAGGCCCAGTGGTCCAGGGCTTCCTACTGCTGTTGGCTTTGGGGCGGCTCCTGGTCCCTGTCCCCTGTCTCCATCGGAGGCTCGCCAGGTATGTGGTCTCTCTGCCAGGCTCTCCCCAGGACTGAATGCTGGTGGACAGGAGCGCTGGCCAAGCCCAATGCCCACTTGCCCAGGGCAGAGAGACCACCTCTCCCTTCCATGCTCTCCTGCCCCTGCCCATTCCTCCTCCCTCTGAGGGTTCCCCCGAGCAGGGTTCTAGTATTCTAGGGGTTCAGAGGGGGTGTGGGAGGGAGAGCATCAGAAAATCTCCCCAGCCCTAATGCACCTGCACGGTCCAGGGAGGCCAAGAGGTCCATGTGAGTTGGAGTCTGGGGGACAGCGGCTCATAGAAGCCGCCAGACTCCTGGGGGGAGAGGACACCACTGATAGAGGTGGGGTCACCTGAGGCTCAGACCCCCCAGGCCCATGTAGCAACCACCAGCCAGCTGTGGGTTCCCACTTGGGGCCCAGCAGCTCCAGGCCCTCTGGAGGCTCCCCTACCAGTTCCTTAGCAGGCTCTAGCTGGGCTCTTTTCCCTGAAAATTCTCCTTCCTTAGCAGTGAGGAGCCCGGGGCTTCTCAAGGTCACACAGAGCAAGAATAGCCTCCTCAGGAAGCCCTCCAGTCCTGCCCACACAGCACTCCCTCTCTGAACATCCCTTCCAGCCCAGAGGCCTGCCAGCCTGGTGGGTGGCAGACTCAGTGACGCACACCGGGCTGTTTCTGAACGCGGCCGCCTGCCCCAGCATCCTCCCACCCCAGCCCAGGCCTCCTGGCACTCGCTGCCCTGGACAGGGACCTCCCTTATCCACTTCTGCCCTGGAGGCACCCAGCTCCCAGCACCGGCTCGGAACATTCACTTCCCCAAATATTTACAGGTGTGTAAATGTTTGCCAATGGGGTTTGATATAAAGCGTGAGGCAGGTGCTTCTCAAATGGAGCGCTCCTGCCCCTCCCCCTGTCAGCTTGGCAGCGCCCCGAGACAGTTTTGGTTGTCCCAAGTCAAGGGTGCAGCTGGTGCATCTGGCCCTGGGTGGGGTGGGCCCAGGCCCAGACTCTGCTCCTCGCTCTGCAGTGCACAGGCCAGCCCCCCACCAAGTGCCAGCCCCGAACGTCAGTGGTGCCAAGGGTGTAAACTCTGGGCTAAGGGTGGCCAAGTGCCAGGCAGGGCTCCAATACAGAAGATCGTCCCTGTAGCCGCGCCCCAGCCGCACTCGGAACCCTCGCTCTGGTCAGTCTGAACTCTGACCACAGTCCCCCAGTGAGCTGGGATCAGGGTCACCCCTTGGGCACACACCAAATGTAGCCCTGGATCTGCTCTGAGCCGGGGTCCTCTGGTGGTCCTGCTTCCCAGGAAGGGCTGCCACAAAGAACGTGACCCCTGAGTCCCTTGGTGTGCGGGTGTGGTCCAGGTGTGGCATCGACATGACTCACCCTTCGCCTCAGTCCCGTGCTTTGCTGGTCACTTCCTGAGACTCTAGATTTTCCTGTTATGTCTTGGTCCTCCACCTGCCTGCCTCAACCCAGAGTGCTCCCAGGAGACCCTGCCCATTCACATAGTCAAGGATCAGCCGCTCCCTGGGTGTGGGCCTCTGCAGCAAGGCCTTGCTGACAGGGCTCTGTCTCCCCTAGGGCAGCACACAACCCCTGCTTGAGTACAGGTCGAATTTCCATGACTTGGTACTTCACACAGAGCTAGTGTTTTGTTTTGTTTTGTTTTGGTACTAGGGGGCTGAGGGCTGGGATTTAGCTCAATTGGTAGAGCACTGCGCTGCAGTCTCTGAGGTCCTGAGTTCAATTCCCAGCATCACAAAAATGGGAGAAGGACCTGGCAATCCACTCCAAGATAATCCCAAAACAGTCAGCCATTGAAAACCCTATGAGGGTCGCTATGAGTCAGATACCGATGGTACCTAACGACAGGGGGCTGAACTCAGGGCCTTATGCATACTTTGCAAGTGCTCTACCACTGGGCTGGACCCTCAGCCCCCGTTTTAACATTTTATCCTGAGACAGGGTCTTGCTAAGTTATGCAGGCTGACACTGGCTTCAAACCTCCCATCCCCCTCCGTCCCCCTCCTGAGCTGCTGGGGTTACAGGAACATGCCACTGTGCCCAGCTCAGAGTGGGCTTTTAAACATAAAAGCTTGTTTATGTTATGTTTATGTTATGTTTATGTTATGTTATGTTTAAACGTAAACATAAATGCTGACTTCCGTGTGCACCACCATAGCCTTTTACCTTTGGAGACATGCACCCACAGATCAGGGGTGGGACCCACGTGCAATCAGATCACTGCGTAGTTGGGGGCACGGTCGGAGCCAGGCCCCCATTGGGTCCTGGGAACTGAGGCCACGTGTTGCGAGGTCTGTGCGTGGCGCGTGTGATGGTGAGTGGGTGGGTGTGCCACATGGAGTATGTGGATGGGGTCCAGTGTGAGTGTGTGCGATGCCCACAGTGAATCACAGTGAGCACCCGTGCAAAGGTGAGGGCTGGAGACGGGTCCCAGGGGGGTCCTGTGGGCAGTGGGCTGGACAACACAGAACCCCACTGGCCCGGCCATGTCCTGGGGTCCAGCCCATCTCTAATTGCCCTGAGGGTTCTGCTTGCCCAGAAGGGGCGCCTTTTCCTGGTCCTCACCAAGCCCAACAGTGGCCCTGCCCCCAACTCATTCCCCTCCTGCCAGGAAATCCACACCTTCACCCCCCTCCATGGCCCCTCTGCCACACATATGCTTTTCAGAAAAGCCCCTGCCTCTCCCTGCCCCTCGTGTGCCCACTCCATGCTCCTGAAGGGAAGTCAGCGGACTGAGGAGCCCAGACCCCCACCCCCCCAGGACTCTTCCTTTTGCTGCCATCCAGCAATGGGCCTCCCAAGCCCGCTCAGCCAGGGAGCTAAAGCCTATCTACTGTGGGCAACTCCTCCCCTTGAGATGTCCCCCTCCTGGGGCTTGCAGAACCTGAGCAAGGGGCACTACTAGGGTCCAAGCCCACCTCCAGGCAAAGGCTGCCGGCAGAGGGGACAGCCAGCACAGCAGAGGTCCAGGTGTTCCCAGGGATGAGGTCCAGAGGCCTGACAGCTACCTCCATCCTGGAGTCCACATGAGACATGGAGGGTATAGGGTATAGCGCAGAATACAGGCAAGGTTTATTGCAAAGGGATGGTTTGACCTTAGGAATAATCACCAGGGAAAAATGAGGCACCTGGAGAAACGTGGATAAACCTGGAAAATGCCTGGCGCAACCTTGGTTCTTTGGATGAGTGAGCTAAGATTAGGGTATTTCCCCAGGTGAACGAAAAGATGAGAGAGAGAAAAGGTAAGCAAGCTTTGTAAAAGAAAAGTGCCTTGGGTAGATGAAATGGCCACCCAAGAGACAGAAGGAGGCACAGGTCTCCGCCCTCCCTCTAGTTTTGTTGAAACCAGAGTAAAGCAGTGGCCTGCCCAGCGTGACCGTGACTCTCAAGCCCCATCCTTCCCGGACAGACAGGCCGAGGGGCGAGGCTCCAGTTGCCTAGTAAACTGTGTGGTTTAGGGCGTATGGAGCCTGAGGTCTTTGTTTTGTACATAGATTAATGGACTTGTTTGGAATACCTCAAAAGAATGGGTGGGTACCTTGGGATGGCCCACCAACTTCCCGGTAGGCTCCTGACTCCATTTTCTCCTCTGTCAAACACATCTGACTCTAGCAGGTGACTCCTGACCCACAGAAGCCTGCTGTAGGATGGGTGCTTTGCCAAGCCTCTGAGTTTTGGGGGTCTCCCTGTGAAGCAGTGATAGCTGGGATGATGTAAAACAGACCAAGGAGGAAGTCACAGCCGGATCCCAGAGGTATGGACTGGGGATCCAGCAGCTGGAGGGCGAGAGAAGGGTTCTAAGGCATGGAGTTCAGAGAAATCCTTCAGAAAAGAGGTGCTTTCACCCTGGGATCTGGCTTAAATCTCACCAGCTGAAAATCAGGACATAGACACACCTGCCAAGAAAAAGTGCCGTGAAGACTATTTGCATAGAGACATCATTTTGAGAGATATTTTAAGTGGAAATGTTAAAGTAGCTCCACAGAGTAAAAATGTATGTGACCTTTGAATTTAAACTTACTTCCGCCTCTGCAATACTGTGCACCTTTGAGGACCTCACAAACAGGATTATGAACCATGTTTGCAGTCAGCACATGCCCAGACAACACCCTTGTGACTCTTTTCTTATCTGGAAACCTACACAAGCACCTCCTGGACCTCCCTATAATCTCAGTTTGAGGCAGGACAGAAAGGGAAGACTTGGAGGATATGGGGAGCAAAGGACCTTTTTTAGCCCAGGATCTGGTCTGAGTCTTATCAACTGAGTATTCTAGCACAAGCAGAAGAGAAGGTCTGCTGTGGAAATGTCAGAAACCAGTGCTCCCCCGAGAATCTCACCAAACCAGATTATGGGCTATAAAGTTAATAGACCTAGGTAATTTCGTAGCTAACAGACCTAGGTAACTTCCTTGTGACTAGATACAGTAGGAATTTCAACTATCCCAATCTAGGCTTGTTAACAATGCTCCTTTTCCAGTCTGTAAATCTAAAGCAGACATCAGCTGCGATCCCACTGAGCAATGTAACATCAAAAGCCCAAAATCATACCTATACCCATTATACAGGCGCGCAAGTGCGCCTCTCGTCAGATACCCGTGCTCCTTCTGAAGCACATACTATGTATTACTCTTTAATAAACTCAAAATGCTGCTTCACTTTTCTGTTTCATCCTGAAATTCTTTTCAGCGACATGGCATCTCCCCTGGATGGAGGTCCCAAGAACTAGAATTCATGGGGGCAGGTAGTTAACACTGGGGTATGTCGTTGCTGTTGTTGTTAGGTGCCGTCTAGTCGGTATCCGACTCATAGCGACCCTCATAGGGTTTTCAATGGCTGACTGTTTCAGGATTGCCTTGGGAGTGGATTGCCAGGTCCTTCTCCCATTTTTGCAGTGCTGGGAATTGAACTTGGGACCTCAGAGACTGCAGCGCAGGGCTCTACCAACTGAGCTAAATCACACTGGGGTGTAGCATCCTTAAAAAAAACTGACAATTTTACTAGAGGGAAGTTTCTCAAATAGAAAGTATGCCAAAACATTTCTACTTAATCTTTTAACTCCTAAACAATGGAACTTTAAAAAAAAACCCTATTTTGGCCAATGTTTATGTCTTACTGGAACTTCTTTCCCATCCTTCAGACTAAAACAATGTGCCTTGTAAAGCCACCAAGTCTCTACATATCCATGGTAAAGCACCCGCAGTGCTCTCTTCTCTGGAGAGCCCATCTTCACGTCGCATTGGCTTTGTCTCACTTTCTGCCTCACCCTGAAATTCTTTTCTGCCATGAAGCCAAGGACTGGGCTTCATTTGAACAGAGGTCCCTGCTGGGGGAACTCCTCAGGCTGGGCAGTAGCACTGGACCCCCCAGCCCCTCAGGTTCTGGGGACTAGGATAAGGACACCCCCGGGCGGGGGAGGCGCTCACACAGCCCGCCACAGGGCGCCCCCTCGGGCCCCAAGCTTCCCCTAGGTCCCACACTCAGAATGCCCCCCTCTTAAGGTCCCCCAAAGATGCCACTCAGGGCCAAATCCAAACCTCCTGAGTGTCCAATTTCATCACAAAGTCATCTGGATTAGGGATGGAAGAGGTCCTAGCTAAAGGCGGGGGCCAGAGGGACGTGGCCGGCCTTTCCCAAAGCCATCCCGAGGCCACCAGCCCGTGGAACCCTCTGAGGGTCGCTTAGAGTCGGCCACGACTCGTGGCACGGCCTGCCCTGCTCGGGACCCTCAGCGAGCGGCCTTGGACGCGGCCTCCCCTCCGCGTGGACCCGGCCGGGACCCCTAGCGCCCCATGACTCGGTCCGGGGACTCCGCGCCTCGCGAGACTCTGGGCTCCGACTCTGTCTCGATGGGGAAACCCCGAGCCCCTCCAGAGCCCCAGCTCAGGACGCCGGACGCCACCGAGGCCCAGTCCTCCTGCCGGCCTAGAGCGTCCCGGAAGTGGCTGCGGGAGGCGGCGAGGCGCGGACCGGCGGAGAGCGGGGCGCCCGGGACTTCCGGCCAGTGGCGGCGGCTGGGGGGTCTTCAGGTGAGTGGGGCTGCGGGGCGGAGCCGGCAGCGCCCCCGCGGCCCCGGCCGGCCGCGACCCCAGCACCCCGGGCGCAGTCGCCGCGGTCCCGCCGGGGGTGGGCGGGGCGCCCCTGCGGCCCCTCGTTTCCCTTCCCAGCCCGCGCGGAGCCCCCCGAGCAGGGCCCGGGACGGCGGCCGCGAGCCCCTGCGCCCCGGGCACCGTGCCCGCGCGTGTGCGTCCCAGGGCTCAGTCCCCAGGGTGCTTGTTTGAGTCCTCCCCCCGCCCCAGCCCTGCGGAACCCCGCAGCCGCTCTGTGAGGGGTGGCGCCCACAGCCCCCGCTCCTTGGGCTGCCTCCGGGCCGCTGGAGCCACGGGTGCGAGCGAGGCCGCGCGCCTCCTCCCGCCCGCCCTGGCTGCTTGCGCCCAGGAGACAGCGCCGGCAGTGCTTGCCTAGGTGGCCCTGGTGGAGTCTCGAGGCTCAGAAGCCACTTGCGTTTCTCTTGCCGCGCCGTGTTCCTCCTGTGCTTAAGGAAATGTTTCAGAACTGCTCCCGGAATCGCATTTTTGGAGGAATTGTTCTGCCCTCTGATGGCAGCGTTTCCAGCCGCCTCCCACCCCCTTGCACACATCTGCATGGCAGGCACCAGGCGACACCTGACACGAGCCCGTGTGGGTGCCAAGTCTCCTCCTGCAGGGTTGTTGGCCCGGCACACGTTCCCCTGGGATCCCACATCTCCCCTGGTTTCATGTGCAGAGTCTCCTGGGGGATGCGTTGCAGCCCCGATTTCCCTTCTCTTCCTCACTCAGGTGCCCAGGGCGCATCCTGTGCTGCAGGCGGTGCACCCCGCCCCCTCACGCAGTTAGCACGGCGTTCTGCAGACCAGGACGCTGAGTCAGAGAAGGGAACGGGCTGGTCCAGAGCTGCCTGGTGACAAGCCTTGCGTGTGTCTTTGGAGCTTTTACCACATTTGAATAAATGTCATTGTGGTCTTGGGCACACTTTTATGCCGCACATGTAAGCGGCCCTGTGGCTTCGTAGACTGTGGGGTTGGAAAAAGTAGCCCAGGAAGGGCTCGAGAAGGACGCAGGAAGGGCTGGCATTGTTTGGAGTCCATTGGGAGTCCCGTGTGCCTTTCTTTTGTGGAGTGTGATGGCAGTGGTGGGGTCCCAGCTGCCACGCCCACCTCTGTGGTCTGCAGGCCCTCCCCAGGAGAGGGGAGTGCACAGGGCTGGAGGCTGAGTCGTGAAGGAAGCAGGCCGGGTGGCGGGCTTGGACAGCACCCCTGGGGGGGGGGCACTGTTGTTTCAGGCAGACCTTCTTGGTGAGTCTAAGCAATGGCCCAGGTGCCCGCCCTACATCTCTCTCTTCTGCTTTGCAGTTCCTGACGCACTGGGTGAGACACCATTTTGGACCCTGGAGAGAAGCACCCTAGCTCACGCCTCCAAACCTCCATCAACCCAAAACCTGGGTGCTGTCTGAGGGGAGCTCTGCCACCATCCGCGTGGGGAAGGCTGAGGATCCAGGTGGCCTCGCCCTGGCCACCTCCCATTCGGATGGGACTGCCAGCTGCCTGCCTTGCTGGGAGCTGAGGTGAGAAGCTGCCACAGGCAGAGGGCAGAGCCAAGGAGGGCCTGGGCCGGCGCGGGGAGGGAGAGACTGAAGCTGGAGGGGAACCGAGGCAAGGAAGGAGAGGCAGAGGCCCGACCCCCACCCCCATGGCCTCCACGCCGGCCGCCGCGAAGGGCCGAGGGGAGAAGCGGAAGCGGGTGGTGCTGACGCTGAAGGAGAAGATCGCCATCTGCACGCGGCTGGAGCGCGGTGAGAGCAGGAAGGCGCTCATGCAGGAGTACAACGTGGGCATGTCTACCCTGTACGACATCAAGGCCCACAAGGCGCAGCTGCTCAGGTTCTTCGCCAGCTCCGACTCCAGCCAGGCGCTGGAGCAGCGGCGCACGCTGCACACGCCCAAGCTCGAGCACCTGGACCGGGTGCTGTACGAGTGGTTCCTGGTGAGGCGCGCCGAGGGCGTCCCCGTGTCGGGCCCCATGCTCATCGAGAAGGCCAAGGACTTGTACCAGCAGATGCGGCTGACGGAGCCCTGCGTGTTCTCCGGGGGGTGGCTCTGGCGCTTCAAAGCCAGACACGGCATTAAAAAGCTGGACGCGTCCGCGGAGAAGCCCGTGGCCGACCACCGAGCCGCCGAGCAGTTCTGCGGCTTCTTCCGGAGCCTGGCGGCCGAGCACGGGCTGTCCCCCGAGCAGGTGTACAATGCCGACGAGACGGGCCTTTTCTGGCGGTGCTTGCCAAATCCCAGCCCAGACGGTGGGACGGCGCCAGGCCTGAAGCAGGGCAAGGACAGGCTGACGGTCCTGGTGTGCGCCAATGCCACAGGCTCCCACAGAATCAAGCCGCTGGCCATCGGGAAGAGCGGCAGCCCCCGGGCTTCCAGGGGCATCCAGCACCTGCCTGCCGCCTACAGGGCCCTGGGTAACACCTGGGTGGACAGGGAGGTTTTCCTGGACTGGTTCCATCACATCTTCGTCCCCTCGGTGAGAGAGCACTTCCAGACGATAGGTTTGCCCGAAGACAGCAAGGCCATCCTCTTGGTGGACAACTCCCGGGCACACCCGCAGGAGGCCGAGCTGGTGTCGGATAACATCTTCACCGTCTTCCTGCCAGCCAGCGTGACCTCCTTGCTGCAGCCCATGGAGCAGGGCATCCGCAGGGACTTCATGAGGCACTTTATCAACCCTCCTGTTGCTCTCCAGGGCTGCCACACCCGCTACAGCGTGAACGATGCCATATTCAACGCAGCCTGCGCCTGGAATGCCGTGCCCAGCCGGGTCTTCAGGCGAGCCTGGAGGAAGCTGTGGCCCGTGGTCGCCCTTGTTGAAGGCTCCTCTGAGGAGGAGGAGGAGGAGGTGGAACACCGCAGCTCCAAGCCTCACAATAAGACTTTCGCCCACATCCTGGAGCTTGTGAAAGGTGATCCCGCCCGCCCTGGCAGCCGGCTTCAGAACAGCGGGCCTGAGGAACAGGGCGCAGCTGGGAGGGCAGTGGATGTGTGGGCCCCCGGGGCACCAGCCGAGGCCGGGAGACCTGCAGAAAAGGCAGAGGAAGCCGCCAGCGAGAACCAGGTGGCCTGGGAGCAGGCGGCCACATCCTTTGAGGCGCTCATGCGCTTTGCAGAGCAGCAGCCGTGCTTCAGTCCCCAGGAGGTGGGGCAGCTGCAGGCCCTGCACTCGGTGTTCAGGAGGCAGCAGCAGCTGAGGAGGCAGCGCCCGGCTCTCAGGGCCGTGGTCAAAATCGAGACCCTCCAGGAGCGCCCTGGTGGGGGCCCGGCCACAACTCACTCCGTGTCCTGCTCGTCCGCCATGGGTGACAACTGAGGGCTGTCCTCTGCGTCCACCTGGCTGTGGGTGCCTGTGGCTCTGAGCTCTGTGTGCAGGACACGGTCCACTGACTGCCTGTGTGGCAGGGCAGCACACTGAGTCCCTGGGAGCAGGACGGAGGGCACAGCGAGGCTCGCCCGCCAGGGCACGAGCTCTGCCCCCCTCCTGTGTCACCTGCCACATCATCTGAAGGAGAAGAGACCGGGAGCCCGTCCACCCTCGGCCCCCCCGGGCCACCTCCCCCTGCCGCTGAGGCTGGCTGAGCCGACACTGCCTCTGGCGTTGGCTGGTGGAACTGTGCTTTCGGGGCAGAGCACGTCTGTCCAAGAGGGCAGAGCACCCGCAGGCCTGCAGCAGCGCCCCTGGCCCCTGGAAGGCTCCAGCTGTCGGGTGGCCACGGAAGGCTGCCTGGGCTCTTGGCCTCACAGGCTTGAGGGCGCCCCTGGTGGCTGCACAGGCAGCTCGCCGCCCCATCCGCGTGTGCTCAGCCGCGCTCCTGTCACCGGCAGGCCCCACCTCTCGGGCCCAGGACCTTGAGCGTATGCAGTTGACAGGGTGAAGTGGCCCAACCAGGCCCCCTTCACCGCTGGACCACGGACGCTGTATGTTGCTTTTAATATTTGTCTCAGAGGCCAGTACACAATCCAGCCGCCAGCGCTGCCCAGGGCTTCCCAGTTATGGCTCTATGCGGACGACTCGTGGACAGGCCTGTGAAGTTGGTGTTAGATTTGCACAGGCACGGAGGACAGAGGGACAGGCTGCGTCCCCTCCAGCAGAGGGGAGCTTTCGACCCAGCATTTGGCAGGTTAGCCGTGTGCGCAGGGAGGCGCAGCTGTCCTGCTGTCACAGAGGCCAGCTGGGGGTGGACGGAGCTGACCTGTAGCTTCTCCTTTTCGTGGCACCCTGACTCCCTGTCGCTGTGACTCAGAAGGTCCTTTGTCCGCAGCAGTGAGCTCCTCTCTGGGTGTACACAAGACAGGTGTCCTTTTTTCTGTGCTCTTTCACTGCTTTGCCTCTGAGCCCCACTCCCGCCTTCGATTCGCGTCACGGCAGCTGAATCTGCCGTTGCGTTCCTTCCCGTGTTTGCCAGCTACTCCACCCAGAGAGCTCTGCCCCCGCTCCAGCGGGAGCCAAGGGGCCTGGGGAGAGCTTGGTTTGTATTTCCACGTCTGCACAGACGCAGCGCTGTGCAGCGGGTGGACACGTTCTTGTTTAGACACCTGTGTGAAGATTATAAAGACCAGCTCGCTGTCTAAGGTTTGCCTGTTGGTTCCTTGGGCCCTCGGGTTGCATTGCCACCACGCCACTTCCTTCACGTACCTGGCGTGACGTGTGCATCCTAGTGCTTTGTGCTGCTGCTGGCTCAGTGGGGATTGTGGAGTTGCGGCTGCCTGAGGTGTGGGCAGCACTGAACGATGGCCATGCAGAGGGTATGTCCCCTCGGAAGAATGGGGCGAGGTGGGTGGAGCTCCTGGCCAGCCCTCCTGGGTCCCCTGCAGAAGGTTTGTGCGCATCGTGGGACTGGCACTCTGACCCCCATGACCTGCTCCTGTCCTGACCGTGTCGCCCCCTGACTGGCAGGGTGATGTCTGGCCTCAGCGAGCCCCTCCTCCCAGAGCCAGCTGCAGCTGATTGCCCCCCTTGGCCTGACCCTGTGCCACCCAGCAGAAGGTCCTCCTGAGGAACGGCATGCGGCTCCTGTGCTCTCTGCCTTCCTCTCCTGCACAGAGCCCTGGGTGGCGTCCCTGGGGGCTTATTCGGGAGGTGTCTGGGGTGCAGATTTGGTGAGGAGCATCAGGTGCGTGTGCTCTGTGGAGGCCCGGAGCCACCTGCTCACCTCCAAGCGTTGGCCAGGTGTGCGGTGGGCATCCCCAGCCCCATGGTGCCTCCCACGCGCCTCTCGGCCCACTGTGGCCTCTGGACGTGCTTGGCCTTCACTTAGAACCAGCTTCTTAGGGGCTCCAGTGGCCCAGAGCTTTCGCCTCACAGTCTTTCCTCCCGTGGCCTGAGGTGGACCCACTGCCCCCAGTGGGATCACGCCTTTCTCCCCTTTCCCTGTGGCTGCAAGGCCCGGGGGAGGCTCCGACTTCTCCAGACCAGAGCATGATGTCAGGCCCCACGTAGGCACCTCCCCTTCGTACCTGGGAGCCTGAGCTGGGCAGAGTCCCACAGAGAAGGCTCCCGGTGGGTCCTGAGTGCTCCAGTGTCCTTACGTCCCCAGGCTGCCCTCCTCCCACTAGCAGATCTTTTCTCGCCCATGCTCGCTCCCCGCAAGCATGGCTTGAGCACTGGTCCACGGCCACCCTGTCACCTCTAGGACCTTGGGGGCCATTTCCTGGAAAGTCTGGTTGCTCACTCCAGTCTCCTGCTTCCTGAGGGTCAGGGTGATGCTGGACCCACAGGGTCCTCTGCAGAGACCAGGACCAGGACCACCCCTTCCGCTTCCTCCCGCCGGGTCTGAGGAGTCAGCGTCTGCAGTCGTGCTCTGTGCAGTGAGCGAGCTGGGCATTGTCTCAGGGCACTGCTGGCAGCGCTTGAGTCCTGGGGGTCTGATGGTGAAGTGGGGGCTCAGGACAGGCAGCCTCTGCTCTGGGGGCTCCGGGCCCTGTGCGTGCCGGGCAGAGGCTGTACTTGCAGAGCTGCGGGTGGGAGCTGGGTGCCCACTCGCAGGCTGAATACTTAGGGCTGCGAGGTTCTCCCACCTTGTCGTCGGTGCCTGAATGCGGGGTCTGTGCTGCCTGGGCCTCCTGGCCCGCTGCAGGTGACAAGGGAAGACAGTCCTGGCCAGCATCTGGTTGAGGAGGTCATCCTTGCCTGTGAGGGTCTGCACTGGGCCATCCCCCTCACAGTAGCTCCTGCCAGAGGAAGAGCAAGACATTCCCTGTCTTGGGTCCCCCTGCAGTCCTTCCGCAGAAGCACCAGTCTCAGATGGGCGGTGCTCGTCCGCAGCAGGGGTGTGGGACCGAGACAGGAGGCCACAGCCCCTGTCCGGTGTGGAGAGTGGGGGATGGGAGGAGGTCTCCGTATGTGGGTGGATTAGTGAGTGGAGGGCTAATGGATGAGGGCGCGGGTGGACGTGGAGTTGGGTGAAAAAGGAAGGAAGGAAGTTGAGGCCCATGACCTCGTCTGGTCAGTTTTACCCAGGCTGAGGGCCAGAGCTCTTTAGAGGCAGCTCTGATGTGTCTGAGGCAGGGATGTATGGAAGGCACAGATGGCTTCCGTTCCTCGGGGGCCACAGCAAAGGGCAGCAAAGTTTGGGGTGGACCTGGCTCTGCGGCCCCTGAGGGCCCTGCAAGTTGCTCCTCAGGAGGAGGCGCTGCAGGCACCGCCCTCTGGATGTGTCTGGCCGGAGTGCGCACGTGTGGGGGTTGGGCAGTCACAGTGTGGACAGCTCCAGGGTGGGTACCTGATGGGGCTAGGCACAAGAGTTAGAATGTGGACAGTCCTGTGGGCTGGCTCAGTGTGGCAACCATGAATGGCAGGCAGTGGGCTGAGCGGCAGGGACTGGGCATTCCTTCTGCATTGTCTGCTACATACCCAGCGCCCCTGGGTCTGAGGACTCTACTTGACGAGGCTGGGTTCCTGGGCTGCCCAGTGCTCCGTGTGAGTGAGCTCACTTGTTACTGTGATGGAGTGCCGAGCACGAACAACTTCAAAGGAGGAAGAGGTTGTTTGGGCCCATGGTTTGGGGATTTCAGTCCATCCTGGTGGAGAGGGCGTGGCTGAGCAGAGCAGCTCACATCATGGCGGTCAGGAAGCAGAGAGAGAGACAGACAGACAGACAGAGACAGAGAGCCAGCTCCAGCCAGCTGTCTCTAGGCGCGCAGCCTCTGGGCTGGTGCTGCCCATTCAGGGCGGGTCCTGTCCCCTTAGTCCTCTAGAAGCAGCAGCCCTCACAGACACGCCCAGAGGTGTGCTTGGCCAATCGCCCGGGTGGTGCTCAGTCCAGTCAAGTTGACAGTCAAGACTGAACATCACAGGCACCCTCTGCTCTTCCTCCACTCCTGTGGACCCCCGACCTGCTGTCCCAGGGCCAGGAGCTGCAGTCACAGCAGCTGCCAGCCTCCCTGGTGTGGCCACCATCCCCTCGAGCCTCCTCCTTTGCACATAGGCACCATGTGTGGGGTTGGCTCCACGCCACCTCTTCTATACCTGGGCCCTTGCGATCTGCACGCCCATTGTTCACCTTGCAGGGCACAGCCAGTGACGTGAAACAAGGAAGTGACTGCTGTGCAGAGGTGAGACCCGCTCAGGGAGGAGCTGGGTAACGGGGCCAGGGCCACCAGCTCCCAGTAACCACCACTCATGCCTCCGCCCTTCACTCCCGCTTGACCTTGAGCAGGGCCCCAGGCTGTCAGACCCTTTCACCTGCTTCGCTGAGGCCCACTCTGGGACCACAAGGCTTCATTTCACTTCCACAGTCGTCCTGAGCCCCTGAACCTGGCCCTGGCTGGGCCCTGGCCTGGAAGGCAGCATAGTGGCCTGTGGCCCCCAGGGCCACGTCCTGGGAGACCCATCCACTGTGGATGGGCCGCGGCTCGGAGAATCTGCTGGGGCGTTCTTTACACCAGGTGAGCCATCCTTGGCCTTCTGTGTCTGGTCACACAGCCCATGCTGGTCAGCATTGTTGGGCCTAACAGCCAGGGAAACTGAGGCCCCAAAGTGGGAGTGCTTTGCCCAGTGTCAAAGCCTGATCGGCTCTGGGCCGAGAGTCCTTCCCCAGTCTGAGCACCACCCAGGCCAGACCTTGGGGCCTCAGTTTCTCCGTTCAGATGAATGTGGGAGGAGGGCCTGTCCCCTGCGGTCGCCATCATGCTCAGCAGAGGAGCTGCCAGGCCAGGCAGGGCCATTGCAGTTTGAGTTCTGGAGGGACGGAAGTGCGGGTGTCCTGGTCCCTACGGCTGTTTTCCCCAGGAGAGGGAGGAGTGTAGTCACACCCCACACAGGCGCAGTGCACAGGGATGGGCCAGCTCTCAAGAAAGCTTTGTGTGCAAGAGACTGTGGCCCCTGAGGATGTGGATGTGTCCTCACTGGAGTGAGTGACCCCAGGCCCTGGGCCGAGGCTCCTCCGGAGATGGGAAAGCAGAGCCACCCCGTGGCAGGGTCGAGCAGGGCTGCACCCGCACCAGGACCCTCAGCCGTGGGACGCTGCCTCTGTGGCTTTGGCCTTCGTGGTGTTGGAGTTAGGGAGTGCATGTCTATGTGGAAATCCCGGCCCCCGTTGGGTGCTATGAGGTGAGGCCTTTGGGAGGTGTTGAGGTTGAGGTGAGGTCAGAGTCCTTAGGACAAGCGCGGAGGCCAGTTCTGCTCAGCAGCAGGTCAGCAGCGCCCTGGTGGGGGGCTTCCGGCCCCACGTGGAGGTGGCTCCTGCTGTGTAAGCCAGCACTCTTGCAGCTGCTTCTGTGCCAGCCAGCCCTGCCTTGCCTCCTGCTACCCACAGTGCCATTTGTGGACCAGGCAGGGGGACTCAGGACAGGTACAGCATGCCCCTGTCCTTAAGGCTCACCTGGCCCACGGGGGTGTGGGTGGAGGGGCGGTGCAGACCCACACAGCCTCCCACGACTTGGGCACAGGAGATAGGTCTGGAGACTGGAGCCTGGGGGTCTCTGCCAGACCCCTAGACGGAGTCCTCTACACAGAGCACAGTCCTGTGCTTGCCCACGCAAGCGGAGGCCATCCGGGATGGGGAGCAGCTCAACTCTAGCTGCTGCGGTGTGGATGTGAGCGTCCCCGACTGCGCAGGTTTGGAGGCTTGGTCTCCAGAAGGTGGCGCTGTTGGGAGAGGATTTTCTCTTAAGCATATCGCTTCTTCAGTCAGTCACACTGCCCAATGAGTACACAGCTGAAGGGGCTCTGAGGAGGTGGACTGCTGGGGCTGTGCCCTCAGAGGGTAGATTTGCCCCAGGCTCATTCTTAGCTTCCCAGCTGCCGCGAGGTGAGCAGCTTCCCTCCACCGCGCCCTTCTGCCTCGCCTCAGGCCCCAGCGATGGAGCCAGTGGGCCGCGGGCAGAAATCTGAAGCCAGGAGCCCAGGAAGCCTTTCCTCCTTTAAGTTGTTTACTCAGCTGTTTGTCACAGTGACAAAAAAACGAACACATCTGCCACGTGTGTCTCGTGAGGGGACCCACAGGTCTGGACCACAGCTCCGTCCCTCGCTGCCATGGCTGCTGCCAGCCTGTGGGACACAGAGCGTGTTGCTTCATGTGCGCATCCCCTTGGGTTGCACGCGTCACTTCTGCACCTGGCCCTTGGCCCTGGTCCCTGTCACATGAGCGCAGTGAGCTGCGAGGGAGCCCAGGCAACACGGCCGAAGGGGACGGGGAGCAGAGCAGGGGTGCCCGCCTGGGCCTCCTGCCCGCACACCGTCTGCCCCAGTCCCGCTCTTGACCCTCAGCCCCACCCTTTGGGGCCACAGGCAGGTTTACGGGCACAGCCCGGGGGGGTGGGCAGGTGGGCAGCAGTGCTTAGTGGGCCTCAGCTCTTGGAGGCCTTTCTCCTGAGAGCTGAGCTCAGAAGCCCTCTGCAAAGCGATGGGTTCCTCAGACAGGGTGTCATTCAGAGATGGGACGTCCTCCCCTCAACACCAGGGCTGTGGCGAGGAGAAGCGCGCCACAGAGCACAGCTCCAGGCCTCTGCAGGAACCGACCGGCAGCAGAGGGCAGGCAGTGAGAAGAGAAAGGCACAGGAAAAATATTTGAAGAGCTCCAAATCCCCAGGTTTATTGGAAAATATTTGCAGATCCGGGAGGCTCAATGAAGCCACTGGGATAAACACAGAGATCCACTGTACCAGAACATCCGGGTCCAGTGTGCAAGAGTGGGCTGCGCGGCACCACGAGCCTGAAGAGAGACGGGCAGGTGCAGGACCGCAGAGCAGTTCAGGGACGTCCCGACCCAAGTGTGGTCCTCGGCAGCGAGGCCAGCGGTAAGAACACCGTGGTCCCGAGGCCGCGTGGCAGCCTGCCGGTGCCTTCTGCTGACTGTGTCCCAGGCCTCAGGGCCAGCTGGACACATGGAGTGGGACGGGGTCCCTGAGCGTGACTCAGCCTGCACTCTGCGTGGCAGGAAGTCTATTGGACCCCCCCACCCCCACCCCGTCTGTGGCCATGAGGCACCCTGGGGTCAGGACCAGGGTGAGACCTGCACACAGGGCCACCTCCACCCTCCTGCAGCCTCAGTCACCCCAGACAGATCCCACGTTAGCTCAGCTCAGGTCAGCTCTGCCAGGCCCAGAAGGCCCAGGCTGCCCCCAGCAGGCAGAGACCAGGCCTGGAGTCCAGCGGCCTGCCGGTGGGAAAGGGGCTGTGGGTCCGTGACGCCCCTCTGCTGCTTCCTCCCTCCCCCTCCTCCTCTAGTCTTCTCCTCCAAGGTTCTGGCTGAGCCCCGAGGGACCTCCTGGGCCAGCCTGTGCCCTCCTGTCCTGGCCCTGCTGCCTGCAGAGGACAGAGGAAGGGGCTGGGCCTCAGAGGGTCCTATGGGCCTCTGACCCCCCAGCCCCGCCCCTCCCACCCCATGGCCTCCTGGCCGGCCCTGCCCTGCAGTACAGGGCCCCTCCACCCCCAATTCCCCTAGGCCACCCCACCAGGCCCTCTCACAGTCCGCCTTGGGAAGACTGGAGCTCTTGGGCAAGGCCACCCTGTCCTGTGGAGAGGCTGGACGCCTGGGACTGGCAGGGTGTGGCGTGGTGGCCCCCTTGGCTCTCTGGGGGCTCCATGGCAGTGGCCCTGGGCCTGGCTGCCATACTGTCCTACACAGCCCTGGCAGGGAGAGCAGCTGCCCCCTTGCGGATGGGGCTGAGCTTGCAGGAAGAGGCTCTGAGCACCCAGGGCCTTTGGGAGGCGACAGCACCACTGGGCCTTCGTCTATGGGACCTGGAGCTGGGGTTGGCCTGGCCCTGGGTCGAGGTGACATCCTGAGCTGGGCAGAGTGGTGCTCTGGGATGGACGGGGGCTACGGGTGGGCCTCCCTCTCCCCTGCTCTCCGTGACAAGACAGCATGCCCATGCCGGTCCTCCCCGGCCCCACCCTGGCACGGGTCTTCCTGATGAGTAGGCCACGCTGCTCCCGTTCCCAGCGTGGTACGTCTTAGCCAGGGCTCTGTGTTCTCCCCGTGAGGCCTGAGTGTGGGCTCCTCGTTCAGTGCCCTTTAGCCCCAGGCTTCCTTAGAAGGCGGATGCCGTGAGGCGGGGGCCACTGGGCTAGGGCCTTCCACGGGAAACACTTGGGGAGGCTCAAGGGGCACCCGGGCAGCCCCCACAGGTGCCCTGAATGGAGAGGGGGACCATGGTAACAGTTTGGGTGCCCACCGTGGTCCTGGGAAGGGGCCCCTGCTTTCTGAGCACATAGGTGCCCGAGGGCTTCATGAGGGCTCCCACTGTGGGCCCATTGTGTGCCTCCGTTCGTGTGTGTGTGCAGCGACGCAGGTGTGCGCACGTGTGTGCCAGGAGGCTGAAGACCCTCCCTTGTTTGGCGGGGCCCCTGTCTCAGCCTCCCCCGGGACACCGAGGGCGTCTGCGTGCTGGCCGCCGCCGCCGGCGAGCAGTTAGTTCCTGCTGAAGAGGGAGCCAGAGCCCGCGCTGCAGCTCATGTTCTTTTCTTTGTGGGGGTCATAGCAGGAAATCTGACAGCCCTGCAAACTGCCCTGGAAACTGCCCTGAGGCCTTGGGCAGTCTGGTCCCCAGACAGCCCCCCTTCCTGTGATTCCCTGCCCCAGACAGCTGGGAGACCCGGCCCTGTTCTCTGCCTCTCCCCATGGGGCGCCTCGTCAGCACTCCTGGACGAAGGGCCCCAGTGCCTGGGTGCTGGTCCCCGCAGGCCCCACCAGGCTGCCTGGCGCCTGCGCAGTGCCCCAGCTGTGGGCCAGCTCTGTGTCGTAGCTTGGCCTCCTTGCCGTCCAGCTGCCAGCGCATGGTCAGTTGAGCACCTCCTCTCGTTGGAAACCTGCCCCGCCCCCGCCTCCGCGCTGTGATCAAGGGCTTCTGGGGCTTTTTTATTGATTGGATTTTATTTGCTGACATTAAGTGGTGCAGTAGGCTGGCAGGCCCGGCTTCCTGGTTGACAAATGGGATCAAAATGTCAGCATGAGTCCTTTAAAAGCTTTACAAAGGACACTTGGGCCTGTCACCCATGTCTAGAATCTAATCCTGCACCAGTCCCTGCAGGCCTCCAGCCTCCCTCCCGAACCCCTCCTTTCTCAGCAGCCACACTTGCCAGCCCCCTTCCCAAGGCCCCCCTTCTGAGGCCCCCTCACCGCCTCCCCGTGAAGCCTGGGCCGGGCTGCTGCTGAAGTGTTCAGGCCCTTTGCACATTACAGCCCAGGGGGGCTGCGTAGTGAGACAAGTCAGGCACAAAAGGAGACTGGTCAGACTCCACATCCGTGAAGGATCCAAAACAGGCAAAACCATCAAGCCAGAAGGCAGAGTAGACACTGCCAGAGCTGGAGTGGGGCTGGTACCAGGAAGGGGGCTCAGGAAGATGGGAGCAGCAACACCTGTGCCCATCTGGGTTTGCATGTAACAGATTTTATGCCTGACGCAGAATTTATGGGAGTTTCTTAAGGGATAGTCCACCGTCAAGAAGCAAAGGCCACGGAGAGGAGCTCTGCTCCCACCACCACTGCACAGGGCTAAGGCTCAGTGTGGTTTTCATAGTGAAACTTGAGCCTTCGGGGGACAGAAAGGAACATTTCCCACCGGGGTCTACGCCTGGAATGGATTAATAGACTCCCCAACGTCTTCGAAGGACTAGGCTCAGAGGTGGCCATTTGAAGAGGCTAAGAGCCCAGGCAGCTTTGATCTGGCTGTTGCTGTAGTTAGGTGCTGTCCAGTAGGGTCCAACTCATAGCCACCCTCATAGAAGTTTTCTACCAATGATCTTGCTGAAGGAGCAGAATCCACTGAACCACGTTCTGTTCAATCCCCGAGGGTGGTGGTCGTCTCGCACAGTGTCATCCTTCGTGGCTGAATGCCCGAGTTATTTTAAACCTCTTCTTCCTCTTTGGCCTGGTCAAGGCTATGTTAGCATGCCTAACAGGAAGTGTTGGGTAGATACTTAGACAGTAGCAGGCCACGGAGGAAAAGGCAACTTCATGATCACTACCAAAAGTTGAATGGCCTGTCGGTAAAAGAAAGATCAGAAACATGGTCCCTGCTTCAGGCTATGACCCGGAAAATGACCTGCCCGGGTACCTGAAGGACAACCCTTGGACAACATCTTGGCTTGGTCTAATGGGCCTCGGGCCCTAACCGAGCTTGCTGATTGCCTGAGTCCCCAGGTTATACATTAAAGACACAGCATTCTGAGGTGTCCACCCGTGGCCGCATTCCTCTGAAGTGTACCAGACAAGTGCAGTAATCCATCGCACAGAACAAGGATCCCAGGTGCAGACGCTTCTCCCCAGAGGCACACTCGGAACTGGAAGACTAGTTTACACCTTTGCTCTTTCTCTCAGCTGCTGTCCACTCATTCCTTTAAGGGCTCCCATCGCTTTACAGCAGACCTTGTGTAGACTCCGTACTCCCTGGGTCTCATCTGAATTCTTTCAGCAGAGAGCCCAAGAATCGAGGCACCGCCACCATTTTCCAGACCCGATCCCTCCTGACAGAGTTGGAATGCAATGGGGATGGAGCTGCTGTGGTGGAAATAGGTGGCGGCGGCGGCTGTAACCCTACCAAGGTACGAAGCCCCTGATTGTACACTTGCGACGGTGCTTATGACGTGTATGGCTTAAACCTCCAAAGCCAAGGAATGGCGAGGGACTCTGGTGTCTCTGGGATGAGGACAGAGAGGCTTCAAAGGAGACCCTGGGGCCACCAAGAGCTCAGCAACAGCAGGAGCCCTGCAGGGACAGGATGAGGAAGCAGGTGACCCCGAAAGTTGGGACCACAGCCTGGGAAATCACACAAGGCAGAGGGAGGGAGAAATGCCATAGCCACTCCGCCCATTGCCTCCATCTCCCTGTAGCCCAACTGCCTGGAAGGGCGGAGGCAGGGCACCGTGGCCAGGCCAGCTGCAGCCAGCAAGGGGAGCTGGGAAGGTGTAGGGCAGGTGTGGGGAGCACTGAGGTTCTGCTGCTGCGTCATTGCATCAGCAAAAGTCGACTGCTCACCTGCTGTGGGCCAGGTATAGCCAAACTCTGATGTCACTCAGTAGGGTGGATTTATGCCTGGAAAGGCCAGCGGTAGCCAAAGGGTCAGATGTCAGCCCCTCTTGTTGTCCCAGGACACAGTGAGTGGATGAGCATGGGATGCAGCCCCTGGGCTCTAGGAAGTCATACAAGCCAGGCCTGCCAACGGCTGCACCATCCAGGGGTGACTGCCTCCTCATCTGTCCCTTTCCTCCCATTTATTGAGCACCTGCTATGTGCAGACCTTGAAAAGACCACTGTGAATAAGAACAAGCCTCTGTGGCCAGGGTGCCCAGCCAGGAGGCAGATGGAGAGAGGGACCTTGACCACTTGCTGTGTGCTTGCCGCGAGCTCAGAGGTCTGGGCCCGGGAAGGCAGGTGTTGCTGCTGCAGGGTGCGGGAAGGCGTGACTCTTCACCCTTGTGGGCCGCAAGCATCTGGACCGTTCCTTTCCCAAGCCTTTTAGCCTTGCTAAAGTATCGCCCCATCAGTTGCTGGGAAGAAATTGTTCTTCCACTAAAAAGCCTAGCTAGAAAAGAGGGCAAAGCAATGGAGAAGGAGTTTCATCCCTCAGGGCTACAGGGAACCTGGGGAGGAGGGCGGAGACAGGAGACACTTGGGCTGTACCCAAGAGTAGCCCCAGGCACCAGTCCACGGCTGCTTCAGAGCTCAAGCTCAAGCCAGCCTCCCGGGAAGCTGGAAGCAAGTGCAGATGGAGCACGGGCCAGAAGGTTGGGAAGCGTCCTGAGGACTGAAGGTGGGCGCAAAGGCCGGCGAGCTGGGGATGTCCCGAGGAAATGCTGGAAACTTTCCCCGAGTAACCTGAGAAGCAGCACCGAAGGTGTCAGCAGGGCACACGCACCTAGGAAGCTGCCGGCAAACCTCGGGCTTTGTGTTGAGTGTGTGAGAGAATTTATACCTGACACAGAGGTTATGGTAGAGAACATGCTGTTGTCAGGTGCCGTCGAGTCGGCATCCAACTCCTAGCCACCCTGCGTACAACAGGGGAAACACTACTGTCAGGGCTTCTCTGCTGTTCTTAGGGTTTTCAATGGCAGATTGATTTTTGGGAGGGGGTTGCCAGGTCCTTCTCCCAAGCCTGCAGCTTCTGGTGTTCCCAGGCAGTCTCCCATCCAAGTCCTAACCAGGCCCGACCCTGCTTAGCTTCTGAGATCTGACGGGATCGGATGCCACAGGGCTACGGCTGCAGGCAGTAGAGAACATAGTCAGGTTTTACTGTAAATATAGTATGCCTTTAAGGCATAATTACTGAGGAAAACGGAGGCTTCTGGGGAAGTTTAGAAAAGCCTGGAGAAGAGCTTGGAGGAACTTTGGTTCTTTGGGTGAATTGGCATAAAGATACTCCTCAGGGGAAAGGAAAGCTGGAGAGAGCAGAAGAAAAATTAAACAAGCTTTTAGAAGGAAAAGTCCCTTGGACAGAGAATATGAGAGGCCCGAGAAAACCGGGAGGCGTACAAGTGGCCGCTGGAGAAGAGGCGAGAAGAGGCGAGAAGAAAAAGGAACACATGTGCCGTTCGGTTTTATTTAAATTAAGGAACACCCAGTGTGACCTCAGCCCTAGGCACATAGTGTGGCATGAGCCCTTGTTTAGTGATCTGTTGTGGGTTAGGGTGTAGGGGGCCTAGGATTTCTGTTTTGTGAAATGGCTTAATGGCTTGTTGGGCATATTTCAAAGGAATGGACCAACTCTTGTCTTGGAGTGGCCTGCCTTTGTACTCAGGCAGCTGTTGACCTTGGGTCGGGGTGTGGGGTCCACTATAATGTCCTTCCCATGTGTGGAAGGTCGTGAAGGCTGAACACAGGAGCCATTCTTCATCCCCCTCCTCCTCCATTTTGCCTACTCAGCTGTCTACCTAGCTACCTAGCAGTATCAGCCACAAGAGAGGACTAGGTGTCGAGGGCCTGGCACCCAGCACCTTGTTGGCCCGAGAGATGGCCTGGGTCTGTGCGGGTTAGTCAGCTTCTCACTGCTGCTGTTACTACATAATTGATCATTGTTATTTCTAGTCTCAAAGAATCGACACAGGCTGTAAGGAGTGAGACTGCAGGGTGCAGGTGCAGTGAGAGGTGCCCATGCTGGGGGCCTGAGGCAAGGATGCCGAGGAGGGACTTCTCCCGCAGCTCAAGGTGACACCGAGAGCAGTGTCATCAGCGGACCTCTCAGCTACTGGTGCTGTGAGGAGGAGAATCTGCTGAAGGGGAACGTTTGCAATCTCTTTTTCTCCTTGCCCAGTTTGGCCAAACGGAATAAACCCACTTTCTCTTTACCAGTTGATTTCATAAACATGATTGATGCAAAGGTAACCCCAGTTACCCTGTGACAACGCACCTGACGTGAACAGCTTAGGGGAGGGAGGTTTCCTGTAGGCTCATGCTTTCAGAGGCTCCAGGCCACAGCTGGCTCCACTGTCTCTGGGCTGTGGTGAGGCACAGCTTCGTGGTGGAGGAGCAGGGCTGCTCACCTCATGGTGGCCGGGAAGCAGAGAGACAAACAGTCCTGGGACGTCTCCCCACCAAGGACATGGCCCAGTGACTTACTCCTTCCGACTAGACCCTACCGCTGAAGGTTTCTCCATCACCTCCCTAAAATGCCATCACATGAATCTGTGAGTAGACTAATCCATGGATTAGGCAGAGCCACCATGAGCCCATCACCTCTCAGTGATCAGATCCACCAGCAGGAAGCCAGCCTTCGACACCAGAGCCTTTCACAGTGCTTCATGTCCAAACCATAACATGGCCCCTACCTTCTCAGGCTTCTGCCTGCGTGTCCAGGAGTGGCTTCCTGCTGGGTCTCAGAACTCAGGCACCGCAGGCAGACACCTGGCTCCAGCCCAGCTCCACCGTGGGTGTGAAGAAGACTGGAGTCCATGAGGTGAAGTGAAACATCCCCTGCCTGGCACTGTGGGGCCCGCCCTGTAATCCCAGCCACTTGAGAGACTGAGGCAGGAAGAGCATGGGTTTGAGGCTAGAGGAAGCCCACACAACTTAGTGAGAATCTGCCTCAAAAAGGCCTGGGGGTGCAGCTTAGTGGTACGGTGCTTGCCTGGCACGTGTGAGGCCCTGGCTCCAACCCCCAATAATAAGTGTGTGTGTGTGTGTGTGTGTGTGTGTGTGTGTGTGTGTGTGCGTGCGTGTGTAGTGTGTGTGTGTGCATGCGTGCGTGCGTGCATGTGTGCGTGTGTGTGTGTGTGCACCTCAGAGGAATTATTCAGTTGGGTTCAATCGGTGGTCACTCACTCATTCATTCATTCACTTATCCACTAACCTACCTATCCCTGCACCCTGTAGCCACTCCATCTGCTCATCCATTTCACCATCGTCTGTCCATCCACCCATCCAACCATCTGCACACTGGTCTATCCACCTGCCTATCTGCCTGCCCACCCATTCATGCATCATCTACCCATTCATCATCCATCCATCCATCCACACACCTGCCTGCTCATCTATCCATCATCTATCCATCAACTCAATTATCCATACCCCTTCTACCTACCTACACATCTGTCTACCCACCTGGCTACTCACTCATCTGCCCACCCATGCATCCATCCATCCATCCACATCCCCATCCATCCATTCATCTATCCATCTGTGCATCTGTCTGTCCATTTGACAGGATTGCCATCACTGATCAGCCTGCCCCCTGGGGCTTACTGCATTGGGTCCCCCTTCCCCTAGGGACAGTTAAGATCATGCCTTTGCCATACTTAGACCCAGAGTCCAGATGTGCTCCTTGGTCACCCCCAATCCCAGGCAGTTAGGTTTCTCCCTGACTCTGCTGAGCCTTCGTGCTCCTCCGGTTTGGATGTCCACTGCTTTTTGGGCATAGGCATCCTACAAATGACAGGAGTTCTTTACCCCTTCTCCCAGCGGGACAGCTTGAAGCCTGGGGAGCTGTGTCCCCTACGTCTACTCAGGTGCCACTGGGGAGGTGGGCAGTGCCTCAGTCTCCTAAGTCATGCTATGGCCCACTGACCAACCTTTGAAAGTCACCAAGGCTCCCCAAAGACTGAACCACACAGAGCCTGAGGGGTGGAGAAAGGCCCTGGTGCCCCAGGGTGAGGCGGGTCTTCAGTGATGAGAAGCAGTCCAGGGCTGCCCACTCACCTTGGCCATGGCCATAGTCCTGCCCAGCAGCAAACCTCCCTGGACCAACCAGGGTCTTTCCAGAGCTGGCTCTCTCTCTCCTGGCACCACTGTGCCCTGGAGTTTCTGTCCTAATTCCAGTGCAGAGGTGATCCCAAGCTCCAGTGGCTCCCTGGAGGAGTTCCTGTCTTCTGCCACTACAGAGTCACCACCTGGGCCTGTCCCTCAGGCCCCTCCCTGCCTGGCCTGGTTCTCCAGTGCCCTGTCTGCTGGCCACAGAGCAGGGCCGCAACCCCCTCAGAGTCTTGGTGCCTCTCATCTGTGTTGTGTCCCTCCTCTTCTACCCTTAGCATATATTGAGTACCTACTGTGTGCCAGGTCCCAAGTTCAATTCCAGCACTGCAAAAATGGGAGAAGGACCTGGCAATCTACTCCCAAGGCAATCCCGAAACAGTCAGCCATTGGAAACCCTATGAGGGTCACTATGAGTTGGAGAGCGACTCGACAGCACTAACAACAACTTTTATGGGAGAAGGACGTGGCAACCCACTCCCAAGGCAATCCCGAATCAGCCATTGAAAACCCTATGAGGGTCGCTATGAGTCGGACTTGACTTGATGGCACCTAACAACAACTGTGTGGCAAGTCTTGGCCTGGGCTCTGGGCACCTGTCAAAGCACCCACCACGGCAGTGAGTGTGGTTCCCAGGGCAGTCATGTGTGTGCACTGTGCTCTGACCATGCCACCGCTCTGCCCTGCTATCTCCTGGTATCTCCAGGCCCCCTGCCTGGCCCCCAAGCTGCCAGCCTGCTCCTGTTCCACTTAGGTTTGGCTAAGGTAGGGATGTTTGTTCTGTGGTGAACGATAGAGCAGGACAGGCTCAGCTTCCTGGGGCCCCAACCATCCTCTGCTGACTGGAGCCAGCAGCCAGGCTGGCTCAGGCCCTGTCCCCTGGGTGGGGACCAGCTCTGCAAGGGGCGGCGCACGCAGCCAGGTGCACCAGCCCCAGACTGCCTCTCCCAGTCCCCCGGCCAAGGGGTTTCTCCCACTTCATGGAGACCTGGAGATGGAGACAGTGGGGAAGCAGAGCGTGAGCCACAGGCTGGCAGGCCAGCCTCGCAGAGGGCCCTCCGTCCTGCCCGGGGTGGGGGTGGGGGCGCCACAGAGAAGGCAGGGTCCTCGAGCATGCATAGCAGTCCCGCCTGGGGAGGGAGCGGGCCCAGTGTCCCTGGCGAGGAGGCCCGAGAAGCAGGGGCTTAGCGGCATTTGTGCTGCTGCGTTTGCTTCAGGGCCTGAAACAGCCCCCGGCACGTGGCGGCCCCTGGTGGAGGGGCTGGAGGAATCCTGCTCGCCTCCCACGTGGCCAGAGCTCTGCATCCTGTGCTCTGGAGCCAGCTGCCCGCCACTGCCACCGAGGAGGAAGCCAGGCCTGGGCTCTGGCCAGCTGCCTCCTGCTCTGGGCGCTGTTGGTCAATGGCTTGGATGTTGTGGGTGCTCAAGGGGAATGGATAGTGGAAGGGCCCGGCCTCCCTCCCTGGAGACCTCAGTGCCTCCGAGGGAGGCCGACAAGGGCCCAGTCTTGGCAAAATCGCTGCCTTGTGCCAGAGTCTCCATCAGGGAGTGCTTAGAAACCCCAGCCCTGTCCTGCCCTGCGCGGGGACCAGCAGGCCCTGGTCTTCGGGGTCTCCTTCCTTGGGCTCAGCTCCCATCACCCCTGGTGGCCCCCCTGCCTCAGGCTTTTGCACCTGCCGCTTCTATGTTCATCTGGCTCTCTCGTCTGTGAAGGACAAGGTGGACAGGTGGACGGAGTGCCTGCTGTGGGCTGCATGGACCTTTGAGGGTCCTCAACCCCGGGGGGCGGGGGGGTGGGCATCAGAGAGACCAAACAGTCCTGTGGATCAGTGTGGTCAGAGCCACTGCCCCATAAAGCACCAGGGCTCCAGGAGAGCCCCATCCTGGGAGTGCCGTGGTTTGGATGTGATGTGAGTGTGTCCCTTAGAGGCCCACATACGGGAAGCTTGGGCCCCCGTGTGGCAGTGTGAGAGGTGGTGGGACCTGTGAGAGGTGGGGCCGGGCAGGAGTGGGGCACTGTCTTTGGAAGGGAGTAAGGTAGTTCTTAACGCACCCCCGGTCAGGTCTTGCAAGAGCGCTGTTATAAAGAGCCAGACTGGCCCCGCCCCTTCCCTGACTTCCTGTCTCCAGACCTGGTCTCTGTCTCTCACGCCCCACCCCACCCCACCCCCTCTGTGAGGCCCTCAGCAGAGGCTTTGGTGACACCAAGCCTTGGAACCTCGAGAATCAGGAGCTCTACAAGCCTCTTTCTTTATAAAGTACCCAGCCTCCGGGGTTTTGTTACAGCAGCAAAAATGGACTAATACGGGCTCAGGGGTGCCACGAGCTGTGGGCAGCACTCCGTGTGTGCTGTTGTTGCTTTACCTGGGTGGTACAGAGACGGGGGCAACAAGCCACAGGGACCAAGGGGAAGCCCTGATGTGCTGTGCAGGGTCACGGGGGGCAGGCTGCCCCTGTCCACCTTGCTGGCCACGTAAGGAGGGAGGGAGCTCAGCAGCACCCCCACAGCTGGCCGTGGTGCCCCCAGATGAGAGACAGCAGGTCTCTGCCAGACCCGAAAGCCTGGCCCCCAAGCTCCCAGCGTCCAGTTCTCAGACAGCACGCTCTCTCCTGCCTCCGACCTTTGCAGGCGCCTTTTCCTCACCTGAGCCTCAAGGGGACCGGCTCCTGTCACCCTCCCCGTTCAGCTCCGGGTCCCCCCGAGAGACCCCACTGGACTCCCCACTGCAGCGGGTCCCCACGGTCTGCACCCCTGGCCAGGCTGGCTGCTTGTTCCTGCTGCCTCCAAGGACCTGCCGGGGCCAGGTTTCCTGGTGCGGGTCTGCTCACCCCCAAGGAGGGCCCACATGATCTCCCCACCATCCCTGCCCCCTCAGCCCCTCGGCCATAGGGATGGGGTGCTGACAGATCAAGTACAGCGATGCAGAAGCCGGACAACGGGAGGACCATTTTCAGCCTCTGGGCAACAGCACGGTGGGACCTAGAGGCTGCCCGGGGACTGGGGACTGGGCGCTAGGCGTCTCAGGGTGAGTGCTCCTGGAGACACTTCCCAGAGGCCTTTAGTCACAGGGCACACGGCAAAGAATTCACAGGGAAGCCAGCTGGAATGTGAGTTTGCTCTAAAGTGCTTCAGGGAGACTGGGGGGTGGGGGGAGCTGAAAGGGCAACACGTGAGCCCAGAGGGTCCCGCTGGTCTCTCTAACTCTGGTGTGTGCCAAGCAACGGCCTGCCAGAAGGCCCTGGCGGAAGGGGCTGCCCCCTGCCAAGAGCCCCCCGGGGGTGCTCTGCAGATCCTCGGCGCTGCAGGGGTCATGGGGGGGCGGGGGTGCTGAGTTCTGGCCCCCGGAAAGGGCTTGAAGGCATCAGCCCAGGGCGTCAAGCCCCTGCTGGCAGGTGACAGCCAGCAGCCGTGTCAGGGCTCCGTCCGGATGCTCCCTGCTAACTTGCTCTCTGGCTGACGCCAAGGTTTCCAGAAACAAAGCCCGCTTTCCGCTGCAGAGGAGGCCTGGGTACCTGTGGTGAGTCAGCCAATGATGGCGGTGAGTGGCTGCCTGCGTCAGCGGCACCTGTGGAGAGGAGCCTGGGGAAGGGGGCGGAGGAAGGACAGGGAGGGGCTTCCAACCACCCCTCCTCCTCCATTCAGTCCTCACCTGCCCTTCCCTCCCTCCCACCGCCCTCCTGTGACTCCTGCTCTGGCCCCTCCTACATTGGGTGGGTGCTCTTCACCCCCTAAGCCCCGCCCCCATCAGCAGCAGCTGCCTCGGGGCTCCGGGGCCTCTGCCTAGCCTTACCCTGGAGACAAGCTGCGCCCACTGGCTGCAGGCCAGGTGGAGGCTGCAGGTTGTCATGGCCTTGGGCCCTAGGACAGTCTAAGGCAGGGTGCCTGGGTGTAGAAGCTGGGGGCTGTGACACCTTCACCCCTGCTCTCTCCGGGGCTGCACAGTGCCCTCTGCCGGACTCCAGAGGGTGCTTAGGGGCCCTGACCCCTTGGGAAGTCCTGCAGCGTTGTGGGGCAGGGACAGGTACAAGGGAGAGGACCAAGGGAAGACACCGCTTCTGACAGCAAGATTGGACGGCCCGGGCCCCAGGCTGCGACAACTCCAGGCACCCTGGGCCGTGACCCCAGCCACAGGCTGAGCAGAGCCCAGACCTGAATCACACAGTAGGCCAGACTCTGCTCATGTGCTGAGCCCTGACTCTGGTCACGCTCTGAGCCTGATCCTAGTCACACACAGACCGGAACCTGGTCACACACTGGCCCTGGTCCTGGTCACACTGGCCCTGGTCCTGGTCACACACTGGGCCCTGATCCTGGTCACACACTGGTCCCTGGCCCTGGTCACACACTGAGCCCTGGTCCTGGTCCACACTGGTCCTGGTCCTGGTCCACACTAGCCCTGGTCCTGGACACACACTGGGCCCTGGTCCTGGTCACACACTGGGCCTGGTCCTGGTCACACACTGGCCCTGTTCCTGGTCACACTGGCCCTGGTCCTGGTCACACACTGGCCCTGGTCCTGGTCATACACTGGGCCTTGTCCTGGTCACACACTGGCCCTGGTCCTGGTCACACACTGGCCCTGGTCCTGGTCACACTGGCCCTGGTCCTGGTCACAC
>VMDO01016354.1:0-48166 GCA_007922755.1 Pedetes capensis | reverse complement strand
CTTTTTTAAAGAAAGTTTTTAGAGGATTGTGCATGTGTCTGTGTGTTTGTGAGTATTTGTGTGAGTCAATGCCACAGAGTTCTAGTAGTGTAAAGTAAGAATTTGTTGTCATTGTTAGGTGCTGTTGAAAATAGGAATAGACACAGAAAAAGATCTGTAAAGGTTGTGGACATTCCTGTATCTTGTCATTTAAGAAACTGACCAGTGAAGCACTATATAAATCACATAAGGGGTTTAGGTCCCTGGGCAAGAATTGCCTGATGCAAATTAGGGAGCATAACAAATTGAACGTATATAGCTTTTGTACAAAACTAGCAACCAAATATTACCAATTTTACATGATTCAGCTTGATATTTACAAAATTTTAAGCAATTAAAATTAACACCACTGTATAACATTTATTAGGTAGGGAAGAAAGGAATTAAGTGACTTTGATAAATGTTAATCTTTAATATTTCTCATGAATTGAAATTCATGATCACTAATGCCAGTGTAGGGGTGGGGGTTAGCTCAGCTGGTAGAGGGTTTGCTCTGTGAGCTCTGAGTTCCTGGGTTCAATCCTCTGCACCACAAAAATGAGAGAAGGACCTGGCAGACCACTCATGAAACAATCCTGAAATAGCCATTGGAAACCCTATGAATAGCAGAGAGGCATTGACATAATGCTGGGCATCATAGCACGGTGTTGGGGAGTGTTTTGTTCTGTTGTACATAGAGTCGCTTTGAGTCAGACCTCACTCAATGATACCTAAGAGCAGCAACAACAATGCCAGTGTAGATATTAGCTATCACATACAAAACTCAGTTTCAAGCTCAACTCTACATATGGTATATATGTACATCCAGAGGGTGCCAAAAAGTGTAGACATAGCTGGGGACAAAAGTTTTCCATTTTGCTGTTTTAAGAATGTGTCACATGCTTGTTCTGATGTAATAGTAGAAATATTATCCCATTGTTGTTGTTGTTGTTAGGTGCCTTCGAGTCGGTATCCGACTCATAGTGACCCTCTGTACAACAGGGGAAACACTATTGTCAGTGCTTCTCTGCTGTTCATAGGGTTTTCAATGGCAGATTGATTTTTGGGAGGGGGTTGCCAGGTCCTGCTCCCAAGCCTACAGCTTCTGTTGTTCCCAGGCGGTCTCCCATCCAGGTACTAACCAGGCCCGACCCTGCTTAGCTTCCGAGATCTGACGGGATCGGATGCCACAGGGCTGCTGCTGCAGGCCATCCCATTGTTACCATTATTTAGTTCAACTTTGAAAAGTAATGCATATATAATATCTATTAAATGTGTGTACATTTTGGCACCTCTGATATAAATATATGTTGTGTTGTTGTTAGATGCTACAGAGTCGATGTCTGACACAAAACAACCCTATGTACAACAGGCAAAACATTGCTGTCAGTGCTTCTCTGCTATTCATAGGGTTTTCAATGGTGGATTGATTTTTGGGAGTGGGTTGCTGGGAGTGGGTTTGGGAGTGGGTTTGGGAGTGGGTTCTCCCAAGCCTACAATATCAGGTATTCCCAGATGATCTCCCATCCAAGTACTAACCAGCCCCAACCCTAGCTTCTGCGATCTGACGGGATAGGACCGCACAGTACTACAGCTGCAGGCCTGATGTGTGTGTGTGTGTGTGTGTGTGTGTGTGTGTGTGTGTGTGTGTGTGTGATATAATATGATAAATATAATATATGTGAAGAGTAATATATATATATATGGAATAATAATATATATGAGGAACGCATATATATATTTCTCGATTACATGCATAATATATTGTTAACTATATTTTACGGAGGATCAGAGAGAGTAACTCACTGGTAGATCACATAGCTAAAAGCTGGTGGAAATAGGATTCACAATCAGGCTTGCTGCTCCAGTCTCTTCTGTAAGCCATGCATCATCCCACTGTGGGCTATTGATGCTGTCCCACTATCATCCAATTGTCTCTAGTGCATTTACTCTCCTGTTCTTGCTTTTAGGAATATTTTTTACCTTTCCTTTCTTCTCAGACCTCCAGTAACTCCTCTCTAGAATTCATGCCCAGCTTACTGCTTTGCTTTTTGTTCTGAGAAAATTGAACCAATCCAGAGGCAATTTCTTTAACTTCCACAACTATTACTCATCCCCCTGCCTAAATGGTGTCCCTCCACCCTGCCTTGTCTCCAGAGAAGGAGGGTAAATGGCCCTGTAATTCTTCTTTGTAGGCACTGGAGCGTTCCTCCTTTCACCCACTCAAAGGTAATCCTCTTTTGCATCCTCAATTTTGTTCTTTCTTCTGGATTCCTTTAATAAACATATAAACATGCAGTACTTTATTCTTAAAAGAACCAGTTCTGTTGGGCCATGTCCTTTTTTCAGCTACTGTTCCATTTTTTTCCCCTCCAACCTTGATAGAACTCTTGGAAATGAGTTGCTTATAATCATTTCCTCAAATTCCTCTCTTCTTTGGTGTTGAACTACAAATAAGCTCTTTCTTTTTCTCTCAACAAAACTGCCAATAACCTTCACATTGTGTGTGTATCAAATGGCTAGTTCCTCTATCTCTCAGCTGCAGTGGACATTGCTTACTGTTGTCTCCCTTTGAATTCCTTTCTTAATCTCATTTCTCAAATCCACCCTCTTTTGACTTTTATCCTTCTACCTCAGCTATTTCTTCTCTACCAATTTTAGTACTGATTTTTCTGGCTTTTGGAGGCATCCAGTATGAGGTTTCTGTTTACCCTTACCACCTTTCAGCCCTTAATTTTCTGTCATGGTTTTCAAAACTGTTGGTGACAGCTTGTCTTGTGTACTCCTCTGTCATCTCTTTTTCCTGGGTGCCATTTTAGAGCCTCACTCTCTCTTGTTCTAGCTTTGCTTGCCTTCCACCTACATTCTACCTCTACTGTTTTTGTTTGTTTTCTTCTGTCTATTTTTTGTTGTTAGTTTGTTTTTGCCTCCTGTCTCTGTCATCAGGAGTCCTTTCTGTTTATGCTATTCAAATGTACTTGCATGACCACAGAGTGAAGTTAAAACTAACTGGAGGTGAGATCCAGTAGATAAATTCTTTCCTCTTTCTCACTTGTTCTTCTGTTACAAGAAACTTTACCATGCCATCCTCTGGTGCCTTAGTTTTCTTTGCTTCTGCACAATTCTAAGAATGGGAGTGAGTGAAGAATAACCAGTCGGACTTTCCTATAAATATCCTACATATAGCCTTGAAAAAAATATTATATATCTTGTTAAATTGCAGAACTGTCCACAACAATCATGTTCTACAACCTTATCTCTGCTTAGTTGCTGTATAGCTATTTCTTATGTTAAATTCCACTGATGTTATACCTTTGGATTGTCTCATAAGCAAATTCTGTATGCTTTCCAATATATCCATACATATCAATGATGGCCTTTTTTCCTTTCCCAATTCCACATTCTAGTTAAATTATTATAGGTTCTTAGCCTTCAGTATCCCCCATATGTCTTCCAGCTTGTTCTGCTGTGTGGGTTTGTGTGTTGCTGTGATGATGCAAGCTATGCCACCAATATTACAGATACCAGCAGCACCACCCATGGTGGACAGGTTTCAGCTGAGCTCCCATATTAAGACAGACTAGGGAGAAGGACCTGGCAGCCCGCTCCTGAAACAATTAACCACTGAAAACCCTATGGATAGCAGAGAAGCACTGTCAAATATTGTCCTGGAAAATGAGCCCCCAGGACTGGAATTCATTTAAGAGACCCCTGGGGAATTGTTGCTGCCTCTTCGAAGGAGAGTAGACCTTAATGATAGGAATGTAGTAAAGTGCCTGGGATGTCTATTTGCAGATGTGGCATGACTCAAAATGAGAAAAAACACAGTGACTACAACAATGGGCTCAAACAAACAAACAAAAAATCATGTGCATGGCACAGTGTCGGGGAGTATTTCATTCTGTTCTACATAGTGTTGCTGTGAGTCAGATGGTACCTAACAGCAATAGCATCCTTCAATGTAGGTGCAAATCTGGCTTTTTAATGGTGATTTAATCTTATCTTTACCTTTCTTGTTGAATCCTCTGCCTTCTCCATTTATCCTGCTGCCTTTCTCAATCATCTTCCTTAAACTTATCTTTCAGTATCTTGCCGCAGAAGCCTGTGACCCAATCTTTCTCACCTCAGGCCCCACAGCTCACACAACTTATATTCTCTGACTCTGGATTTTATTCAGCTGTAATTTATAGAGCTCCAAACAGTTCTGGGCCTTTAAAAGGTTGTAGTAAATGCAGTTCACAGAAAATAGGATGGTGAATAGAGTGAGAAAGATCCAGCATGTCTTTGCTACAATTGAGGATTACCTACAAAATCATTTTTTATTATTCACTTGAGTATCTTCTTGTTCTCTTTCAAGCTTTTGAAACTTGCATCTATGAAGTTTTCTGATAACAACAACTAGCTTGTCCTTTGGCTCCCTTCCTTTCACTTCTACCTCTGCAAGCATGGCAGAGTAAAAAGGGTAAAGGTCAAGTACAAAAGCAAATGTCAAGACATTACACATCACTGAGATTTAATCACAACATTTGGCATATTCCCTATCTGACTTATTTGTCTAACTTCTGTCTTTAAGCCCACAATGCTAGGTCTCCCATATGTCATGTGGAGGGGTGCAAGTTTTAGCCATTTATTAGAAAATAAAAGTAGCATAATCCTAGTTCTATTTTTTTCCAAATGTACACATACATGGACACATGATTATTTCCTCTATTAGTAAGCATGCATTTCTTGAACTGATCTCCTTAACATTGGAGGAATCATCTTCTTGTGATGTTGCCAAGTTGTTCATAATTTATTATTATTTTTTCTCACATATCAATTCCTAATTATTTCTGTCTGCAACCATTATTATTTGGTACAGCTATTTGTCTTTTAGATGATTTTGTCAAAATCTGACTCCCCCAAAATTGCCAACAAAACCAATGATAAGGTAAAGCTGAATTTATTTGTACACTTGAAAGGGAAAACACTAACTAATGAAGCTTTGGCAATTGTGTCAGGAGGGAAAAGGTTAGCTATATTGAGAATTGGAAATTTGGCTAAAGGCACGTCATCTTTCAATGCAAGGAATTAAGTAGAATTGTGTAAGAATCATGATATAACAGTTTGAGATCCATAGAAAGAACAAGATGAAGATTTTGAGGCAGAGATTCAAAATAGCCTGTGGTATGTACCCAAGGATAGTCCTGCAAGCATAAAGAAATGCTGATCAAGACAGTAAAGTGTGATTTTGGTTTCAGTATTGAGGCTGAGTGTTGAGCTTGATAATTTTCGCCTTCACTTTTGACCTTATCTGCACTCTTAAAGAACTAAAATGTCTATAACTAAATGTGCCTTTTCTGGTTGTGTGCAGTGACACAGGCCTGTAATCCCAACAATTCAGGAGGCAGAGGCAGGAGGATTGCAAGTTCAAGACCAGAGGCAGTCTGTGTAATTTTGTGAGACCCTGTCTCAAAAAGTTAAAAAAAAATGGGTTGGGGGTACAGCTCAGTGGTCTAGCACTTGCAAACCATGAAAGCATGAGGCCCTGGGTTCAACCTCCAGTACTGGGGGGAAAAAAAGTGCCTTTTCTGACATCATCATAAATAGATGATAATTTTCTATCCAGTGGTGGGTCTTTTCAAGCATGGACTTTTAAAATACGTGTCTTTTGTTGACTCCTTGTGTAGTAAAGCTATATCTAGTGTGTAGAGCAATTTTACACTGTCGCCTATTGTCTTGTTTGTTTGTTTTCAAGTACTTGGGGCTTGAAGCCCCCTTGATCACATACTTTGCAAGTGCTCTCCCACTGGGCTGTACTCAAAGTGCATCTTTTGTTTATTTTGAGACAGGGTCTTACTAAGTTATGCAGGCTGCCTCTGACCTTGAACTTGCAATTCTCCTGCCTCAGCCTTCCAAGACACTAGGATTACAAGTTTGTGCCACCAAAACTGGCTGCCCACTGCCATTTTTACAATGCCATTTTACAATGCAGCTGTCCCACTATGGCATCCAATACCATCAGGTCTCAGAAGCTAAGCAGGATCGGGCCTGGTTAGAACTTGGATAGGAGATGGCTTGGGAACTTGGAATCCTCCTGCCTCTGCCTCCCGAATTGTTGGGATTACAGGCCTTCATCACCGCACACAACCAGAAAAGGCACATTTAGTTATAGACATTTTAGTTATTTAAGAGTGGAGATAAGGTCGAAAGTGAAGGCTTGGGAACACCAGGTCCTGTAGGCTTGGGAGGAGGGCCTGGTAACCCATTCCCCTCAAAAAAATCAGCCATTGAAAACTCTATGAATAGCCAAGAAGCACTGACAATAGTGTTTTGCCTGTTGTACATAGGGTCGTTATGAGTCAGACACCAATTCGAAGGCACCTAACAACAGCAACATTTGTGGTTAACATCCAAAAGTTAGCATGCCCGATCCCTGTTAAGTAATGTTCCAACCTTTTTTCTTTTTTTTCCTTTGGGGAAATGGCAAACCACTGCAGTGAGCAGTCAGTTTCTTATATTATAGATGTTAAGAAAAAGCATTCTAATCTGGGCACTATGGCACACACCTTTAATCCCAGTGAAGTGGGAGGCTAAGAGGATCACAAGTTCAAGACCAGAGGCAACCTGTGCAATTTAGTTGAGAATCTGTCTCAAAATAAAAAATAAAGCTCTGGGGCCACACCTGTAATCCCAGCAACTCGGGAGACAGATATAGGAGGATCTCAAGTTTGAGACTAGAGGCAGTCTGAGTAATTTAGCAAGACCCTGTCTCAAAATAAAAAAAAATGGGCTGGAGGCAGCAGCTCAGTGGTCCAGCATTTGCAAAGCATGCAAGCGCGAGGCCCTGGGTTCAACCCCTAGTACTGCAAAAATAAATAAATAAATAAATAAATAAATAAATAAATAAATAAATAAATTTTAAAAATAAAAATAAATTTTAAAAAAGAATAAAGGGAGGGTAGGGGTGCAATTCAGTGGTAGAGCAATTGCTTAGTATGTGCGAGGCCTTGGGTTCAAACCCCAGTACTGCAGTAAAGAAAAAAAATACATTCTTATGTTAAAATGTGAGCTACTTCCTCATGACTTATACCTAATAATCATAGTTCCACCTTTTCGGACCATAGATAACAAGGCTTAGCCTTCCCTGATAAATGACCTTCAAAGATATGGCAACTGATGATTTTCCTTAATTTATCTCTTTTGTAAAACTTTTTAGTTTATTTTAGAACAAACATTTGGATTCTTTTATCATACTTATTGTTCTCTTATTCTCCCTTTGAAACACTTTACATTTTCAATAATTATTCTCAAGCCAGAAACTTAGAACTGAATGCAATTCTCAAAGCTTTGCTGGAAACTGTTAATTGGGAGTACAACTATAACTTCTCTGGTATTGGATAATGCTTGTGAAATAAAAGATTGAATTGTCTTCCCCTAAATGCTACATCATATGTTAAATTGTATAAGTGTTATTATCTCAGAAGACCCAGGAGTTTGCCGCAAGTGTCACTGTGAGGCTACAGAGGATCCATATGTGGCAATATAGTTTCATGGTTATACAAGTAGTTTTAGGATTAAGATTTGAATCCCTCACCTCTGTCAATAACCAGTTGTACAAACCTAGAGAACTAATTAACTCACTGACCCTTAGTTCTGAAATTTGAAAATAGGATTTAAAAATTACCTATTTCATTGACTATTGTGAAAATTCATGTGAAAACTGCATGCCAAGTATAGAGACTAGTGCCTGATATTTAATAGAAACCCAATAAAATATTAACATTGACTATAGTTTAAGTAGCTTTTTAAAAAAGTGAAAATAGCCTTTGATTATAAAAATGGTATATGAACATTACTTTAAAAAATAATCTATAGCGAAAAGAATAAAGAACACAAACAATTTCATCTCTCAGAAATTAACCATTAGAATTGTACTCGTCTTCTAGACATTTCTGTGTATATACATATACATTTGCAACATTTTGTGAGGTGAAATACTACACATGATCTCTTGTATTCTAGTCATTGTACAGGTATCTTTCCATATTGATTTCTACAGATCTATAAATGAAGTCAGCAAACCTTTTCTACAATGATCTGTATAGGAAATATTTATTCTTGTCAACTGCATTCCATTTCTGTTATATTGTTTTGTTGTTGTTGCTGTTTTATAATACTTTACAGATGTAGAAAGTCTTTCTTAATTTGGAGCTTATGTAAAAACAAGACATAGGCCAAATTTAGCCTATAGTCAATCTATCTTTGATCTATATTTTGATTTAAAAATTTTTTGGGGGGCAAGGTCTTGCTGTGTAGCCCATGCTGGCCGTGAAATT
Source organism: Pedetes capensis (assembly GCA_007922755.1). Lineage (NCBI taxonomy): Eukaryota > Metazoa > Chordata > Mammalia > Rodentia > Pedetidae > Pedetes > Pedetes capensis. Next base: position 39,830 of record VMDO01016354.1, on the reverse strand, counting down.
GTGATCTTTCTGCCTCAAGCTCCCAAGCACTGGGATTACAGATGCTTGGCTACTGATTTTTTTAACAATTATGTTTATAAGCATATCATATTTATTAAACTTTTCAACATTCACACTTCCCTCTATTTTTAGAAACTAAGGAACAAAATTTTTATATAAAATTTTCAATAGTTTTACTTTAAGAGAGAGAATTTTAGAACTACAATTGCTGGATTAAATTTTTTGATGCACACTGAAAATATCTTTTAAGCTAAATATGATACATTAAAGTAGGGACCTGATTCTGTCATATAAAATCTTAGCTATTCTCCATGGTTTCTAGTTTTTGGAGGAGGCCTTCAGAAGTCCCTCTTCTCATCTTTTGGTAAAGACAGAACATAGTGCAGTAACATGCAATTGCCTGTTTCTACTTTGACATTATGCATTTTAGAGTTGTTTGGAATTCTAAACAACTGTGGTTTCATCAAACACACATTTTCCCATCTAAATTCCGGTATTATCAGAGGTCATCAAAAGACTAACTAAAGTTAGGATTGTTTTCTTTCTTAAGGACTCATACTCTTTCTTTGAACTATTGTAAAATATTTTCCTGGATTGGTATCAACCCTTCATTTACAGTTGGTGGAGGCTACATTGTTTATTTGTTATGACTTCATTTTCTGATGGGTTTCTTTTCCAGGCCCTGGGGATACACTGATACAGAAGCTCTTATCCCTGTCATTACTTCTAGTGGAGAGCAATCAAGAGGGCCATTGCAATGCACTTTGATAATTAGCATGAAATTCATACAAGCAAAACTTGTCTTCTGTTAGCAGCCATATTTAAGCAAATGTGAGCTTGAAGACTAGGCAAAAATGCCTGACTGGAGTTTTTCCCTCAGCTTGTCCCTATACCCTGGGATGTCTGAACTAATTTAGAGTCACTAATTACAATCCTGCCGTCAACCAAATGGGTATACAGCTAACCATATATATGATTGGATATGTTAGACTGATATGGATCAAGTTGCTATTGTTGTTAGGTACTGTTGAGTAGGATATGACTCATAGCGACCTTCATAGGGTTTTCCATGGCTGATTATTTCGGGATTGCCTCAGGAGTGGATTGCCAAGTCCCTCTCCCATTTTGCAGTGCTGGGAATTGAACCTGGAACCTCAGAAACTGCAGGGCACTATATGGATTGAGTGGAAAACTGAAAATATATTGATCCACTTTTGCTACTTATTTATTTATTCTATTTGGAGGTTAAACCCAGGGCCTTGCACATGCTTTGCAAATATTTTACCACTATGCTTCATCCCCAGCCCATTTTTTATCTTCTATTATGAGGCAGAGTCTCACTAAGTTCCACAGGCTGCCTCTGGCCTCCAAATTGTGATCTTTCTGCCTCCACCTCCTGAGTTGCTGGGATTACAGGCATGCACCACTGTACCCAGCCCTAGACTGATCCATTTTAGTTAAGTACGCTCACAGAAATAGTGGTTCTGCATTCTAAGACCAGAATGTGAATTTTCTACTTGAGAGTTTAAACAAATGGAAAGTATAAAGCAAATTGGAATATTTTGATATTAAGAGAAGTGTTCACAGGGCATTATTTCAAGAACATTTTAAAAGTATCATTACCTTAGGAAACTCAGATTGTTTTCATTTGGTTTAGTAAATTCCTAGTTTCAATAACTGACTGCATTTTGTGTACAGAGTACCATTTGTGTCACTCAGTAGAGCTAAATCTTTCAAAAGTTTTTGAAAATATTGCTCTGGGCTTATTGTTATAACCAAATATATTAGCTTCTATATCAAAGAGACAAAGTGTGTTCTGGACTTTTTACAGATGGGTTATGTGGGAACCTTGATGGAGATGAAATCAAACTTCCTTCCTATGATTGATTTCAGTCTTTGAGACTATATTTCATCACATGAAAATAAGTCTGATGCCATATAAGTGTCTCCCTGGAGCCAGAACTCAGGTTCTCACCACTAACTCCAACTCTTCTTGTTGCTGTCGTTCTCATTTCTGTTTTTTTACACTGAATCATGGAATATAAGAATTGAAACTTGCATTTTTTAATTTAAAATGTATTCATATTTGTTAGATTGAAAAAAATTACATAAGTTAAATGGCAATTATAGTCCCACAATTTTGGGGAAGTTTTTTCTTTATTAGCAAATTTTTAGTTAATGTATAACTTCATGTGTTTTATTATGACATTTCCATACATGCATATTACTGTACATTACACATGTTTACCTCCATTACTCTCTCATGACCCTCCTAACTCTCGCTGATCAACTTTTTCCTCACTAGTGGTCCTCCTTCTCCTTGCATGTCTTATTTGTGTGTTTCTTTATATATCTCTCTATATAGATTTCTCCAGATTTTGCCTTTGAGAGCAAAGCATATGTGATTTCTCTTCCTTTCTCTCATTACCCTTTCTCTTTGCTCCCTCTTTTTAGTCCCTTTTCTCCCACTTCATAGTCCCCTTCTACTTTCTATCTATATCTCTATCTATCTATCTATATGCCTGCAGCAGTAGCATTGTAGCATCTGATCCTGTCAAATCTTGGAAGCTAAGCAGGGCTGGGCCAGGTTAGTACTTGGAAGGGAGACTGCCTGGGAACAGTAGATACTGTAGGCTTGAGAGAATGATCCAGCAACCCACTCCCAAAAATCAATCTGCCACTGAAAACCCTATGAATAGCAGAGAAGCATTGATAACAGTGTTTCACCTGTCAGATACCAACTTGATGGCACCTAACAACAACAACAACAAATATATATATGTATATGTATGTATATATGTATATGTATGTATATATGTATATATATTTATATATTTATATCTATCTATCTATCTATCTAAACCTAGCATCCATATATGAAAGAAAACATGTGGTGTTTATCTTTCTGGGTGTAGTTTATTTCACCTATAATTTTGATCTCTACTTCCACCCACTTTCCCTCAAATGCAATAATTTCTTTTTTCTTTATGGCTGAATAAAAATCCATGTATATATGGTATATGTACCACATTTTCTTTTTCCATGTATGTGTTGATGGACACCTAGGTTGATTCCATATCTCGTCTATTGTGAACAGTGCCACAATAAACATGGATGAGCATGTATCCCTATGGCGTGTTGGCTCATCTTCCTTCAGATATATACTCAGGAGTGGTATAGCTGGGTCATAGGGTAGTTCTGTCTTTAGGTTTTTGAGGAACTACATACTGATTTCCATAGTGGCTGCACTGACTTACATTTCCACCAACAGTGCATAATGGTTCCATTCTCCCTGTATTCTTGTGAGCAATTGCTGTTGGTTTTGCTGATGTTAGTTATTCTGACTGGGTTGGATGGTATTTCAATGCAGTTTTGACTTTCATTTCTTGGGGGGAGTTTTGAAAGACAGACATGGGTTCATCTTCTGCCCTCAAATTGCATCTGCAGAGACAGCAGCTTTGTCCAGTGTTGCTTATATCCCCTGGCTCTTCAATAGAGTCCCAAGTAAATTCTGAATATAGATCTATTGTAGTTTGGATCCATAATGTCTGCTAAAGCCCATGTGTTAAAGGCTTGGTCCCCATCCTTTGGAACTATCAGGAAGTGGTGGAAAGTTTAAGAGGTCCAGTCAGAGATCTTCTGCCCTTGAGGCAGACTGTTGGAGCCCGGTCTCTTTCTCTTTTTGCTTTCTGGCCGTTATAAGGTGAGCAGTTTGCTCTGTCATGTGTTACAAACCATGATGTGTTGCCATGTCACGGGCCTGAAACAACAGGGCCAATGGGTCATGGAGTGGAACCTCCAAACCGTGAGCCAAAGCAACACTTTTCTCATTACAAATTGATTGTCTCAGGTATTGGTTACAGTAATGGAAAGCTGGCTAAAAGAAGATCGAATTTATCAAATGTATATTTTACAAAATAAATTGGTATGCAGTTCTTGAGAGTTTATTCTTTCTATGAAGTAGGAACAGGGTTCTCATTAGCTCTGTGTGCTCAGCACCCAGCTGAGTGCTTGACATTCAATGATTGCTATGTGGACAAGTGTAGCTGTATCAGAGATCTGCATAAAAATGGGAGAAGACGCGAGTGAGCCTCTTCTAAATGGTTTAAAACATCTTGAGTAGATTTTATAAATTATCAGAATATATTTATAAGTGAGGTTTTTTCTTTTTTAAAATTTAAATTGAATTTTTTTTGCTTAATTTTTTAAAGTTTGAGACATGGTTTTGCTATTTACCTCAGGCTGGCCTCAAACTGGAGATCCTCATGCCTCAGTCTCCCAAATGTTTGGATAACAAGTATGTACCACCATACCTGGCTTTTAATTTTTTAACTCATGCATAAAACATAAAAGGTGCATATGTTAATGGGGTACCATGTGACTGTCAATACATGTATTGTTGTTGTTGTTGTTGTTAGGTGCTGTCGAATTATGACCGACTCATAGTGACCCTCATAGGGTTTTCAATGGCAGATTGTTTCAGGATTGCCTTGGGAGTGGGTTGCCGTGTCCTTCTCCCATTTTTGCGGTGCTGGGAATTGAACTCGGGACCTCAGAGACTGCAGAGCGGCACTCTGCCAACTGAGCTAAATCCCAGCCCTCCAATACATGTATATGTTGTATAAAGTTTAAATGAGGTCAAACTTACTTATCTCCTAAAATAGTTACTATTTCTTCATGGTAAAAACTTTCACTACCTTTCCTCCAGCTTTTTGAAATATCTATACATTACTGTCATTTATAGTTATCCTCCTGCGCAATAGCACACCAGAACTTCTTGCTCGTGTCTATCTGTAATTAGTACCCATTGTCAAGCTTTCTCCTTCCTCCCTGTACTCTGCCCAGCCTGTAGTAACCAGTATTCTACTAGGGAGATTCCTTTTTCTAAACAAGGTTTCAGCCATTGCCAAGTTTAAGGATTTCCTAAACTACTAACTTGCTTTGATATAGATTTTTTTTTGGTGGGGGGTACTAGAGTGTTGAACCCAGGGCCTCACACATACTTTCCAAGTGCTCCAGTGAGCTTCACCCCCAGCCCATTTTTGTATTCTTTATCTTGAGACAGGGTCTTGCTACATTATGTAGGCTGCCTCTGGTCTTGAACCTGCCATCCCCTTGCCTCCACCTCCCAAGTTGCTGGGATTATGGGAGTGCACCACAGCACCCAGCTTGATGTAGATTTTTACACAGAAATATTTCTCATACTAAATCAGAGAGGGTTCTTTCCCTGTGTATCACTTATAATTGGATACAGAAATAATTGAAGCAAACTCAGATAAAGTAATCTTGTAAATGGCATCCTTCTCCCATCCTTTCCTTAAGAAATCCCATCTCTTTCGTCCATGTGTTGTTGTTCTCACAACTGTTGGGTATGTGGTGTGTCTTTTTACTTAACGTTCCTTGTTGCTTTGACATGAGACCCCAGTGTTTACACTTGGACTTCACATACTGTACTTTCTCCTCTTCTGAGATCTACATGTTAGTGGGCACAGGCTGATTACTCAGGCTAAGCTATGTATTTCTTCATTTTCCCAAAACATTCTTTAAGGAAGTTTTATATTAGGAAATATAAGATATGCACCAGTCTGATTATAATTTTTAAAAAATGACTTAAAATTTAATAGTGAAAGTTTCTTAACATTAATAGGATAGAGAATAATCAGAGGAGATCCATGTTAAAATGTACATTTCCCCCTTAAATTCCTTAAATTAAAAATTGATTTTTTTTTTTTTTGCGGTACTGGGGGTTGAACCCAGGGCCTCGCGCCTACATGCTCTGCAAGTGCTGGACCACTGAGCTGCACCTCAGCCCATATTTTTTTTACTTCTTGAGACAGGGTCTTGCTAAGTTACGCAGACTGCCTCTGGTCTCGAACTTGCGATCCTCCAGCCTCCACCTCCCGAGCCGCTGGGATTACAGGCGTGCGCCACCACACCCGGCCCAAAAATTGATTTTATAAATTCAAAATTTTTATTAAATTCAATAAAAGACAAAAACTTTAATGTTTTTAATTGGCTGAGAGAGAAACTAATCAAACCAAAAATCAGCTTAAGGGAAGAATCTTGGGTCTAGCTTCAGCTTTAAGCATGCCTGTATTTAGGGAATTAATAAGAGCAGAAACATTTTTTAGTGTATATCATTTATACAAAATAATGGGTTTCATTGTAATATTTTCACACCCACATATAGTCACCCCCCACATTGTTCACTCTTATTCCCCTTTCCCACATTCTCTTTCCCTTCCTTGATAGTCCCTTAGTCCCCTTTCTACTTTCATGTATTTTTCCTTTCCTTTCCTTTCCTTCTTTACCTTTCCTTCTTTTCTTTTCCTTTCTTTTCTCCCTTCCTTCCTTCCTCCCTTCCTCCCTTCCTTCCTCCCTTCCTTCCTCCCTTCCCTCCATGCCTTTTTCTCTCCCTCCCTCCCTCCCTCCCTCTGTCTCTCCCTCCTTTCTCGCTTGTTCCTTCCTTCCTTCTTTCCTTCCTTTCAACAAAGTCTCAGCCTTCTAAATGCTGGGATTTCAGGCATCCATCAACATGCTCAGATTCTTTTTCCCCCTAGATTCCACATATGAGAGAAAACATATGATACTTGTCTTTCTGACCCTGGCTTATTTCCCTGAACATGATGACATCCAATTCCATCTATTTTCTTGCAAATAACATGATTTTCTTCTTCTTTATGGGTAAATAATACTCCATTGTGTGTATATGCCACCTTTTCTTTATCCATTTATCCTTTGATGGGCACCAAGGAAGATTCCATAATTTGACAATGTGAATAGTGTGGCAATAAACATGGGTGTGCACGTATCTGTTTACCAACTTAAATTCCTGGTATATTCCCAGGAATGATATCAGTGGATCATGTGCTAGTTCTAGTTTGAGTTTTATGAGGAGCCTCCATACTGGTTTTCATGGTGGATAGACTAATTTACATGCCCACCAACAGTGAATGTTGTGCTTTTCCCACACATCCTTGTCAACATTTGTTGTTTGTTTTTTTCTTGATATTAGCCATCATTCCTGGCTGGGATGACATGGAATCTCAGTGTAGTTTTGATTGGCATTTCCCTGATGACTAAATATATTGAACATTTTTTTCATGTATTTATTGGCCATTTGAACTTCTGCTTTTGAAGAATGTTCAGTTCATTTGCCCAGTTATTGATTGGGTTATTTGTTCTTCTTAGGTTTATTTTTTTGAGTTCCTTATATATCCAGGATATTAATCCCATGCACAGTGGATAGCTAATAGAGAAGGAGAACAGAAATGTTTGCATCTTCATTTTGTGGCTCAGCTAGTACCTGTGTCTCACTCGGTCTCAGGAAGGATCTTCTCATCTGGTACCCTTATGATGCCTTACGATGTTCCCTCTCTTCCTCCTTTTTTCCCTATGGTATCCTTCCTTCCCTTCAAACTAACCTTTCTTCATTCATTCTTCCCTCTCTCTTCTTTCCCTCTCCTTTCTCTTTTTCTTCTCTCTATATTATTGTTTAATTTTTCATTGGTTGATTTGTTTGTTTAAAGATATGCACGAGAAAACACGACATCTGTCTAACTTGTTTATCATCAGTGCCCTTCATACTTCAAAAAGTATGTGCTACTCAAAAGTGATCGAACAACTCTGGGCATAATATGTATTTCTGATAAAATTTTCCCACCACTCATCTATGCAGATAATTTGAATAAAGCCCTTTACTAACAATCAAAAGAATGGAGAGCAAAATATCTGGTATTACTGATATTGGCATTATAGAGCAGTTTCTTTACCCATGTCCAACCTTAACTAAGTCTGGTTTTATTCTTTTGTTAAACCATTTTGCAGTACTTAGGGGTTGAACCCAGGGCCTCACACATGCTTTCTGCAAGTGTCCTACCACTGGGCCATATCCTGAAGCCATTTTTTACTTCTTCTTATTCTTTTTTTATTGTACATTTTAAATGTACAATTTAATGTGTTTCATTCTGACATGCATTTCATTGTGACATTTCCATATATGTTTCATTGTACATTGCACAGATAACTTCCCCCTTACCCTCTTGTGCATCTCCTCTGCCTTCTTCCACCCCCTCACCAAAGACTTCTCTTCTACATTGCATGTCTTTCTGTGGGATTATTTTTCTATGTACTCTTGCATCTCAATTTATTTTGAGATAGGGTCTCACTAAGTTATGCAGGCTGTCTCTGGCCTTGAGCTTGTGATCCTCCTGCCTTTGCTTCCTGAGTCACTGGCATTAAAGGAGTGCACCACTATGCCTGGCCTAATCTGGTTTATATGTAGTATGTCTTGAAGGGAATTGTCTCCCCCAAATAGCCAGAAATCCTTACCATTTTCAAAGCTACTTGGAATTCATCACATTAAAAATATATTATTATTGTTGTTATTAGGGACCGTCTAACTCTTGGAGGGAGATGGTCCCTAATCCTTCAGGAATCCCCAAGGATTCTTGCCCTGCAGAATGCCCTGAAGCCTCAGAGCTTGAAGATCATGTGGCATCATCCAGGGCTGAGGAGAAGTTCTCTTCTGTGGTCTGACTCATAGTGACCCTCACAAAGTTTTTGATGGTTGTTTTGGGATTGCTTTGGGAGTGGATTGCCATATATTTCTCCTGTTTTTACAGTGCTGAGGATCAAACCTAGGCCCTCAGAGAGTGCAGAGATGCACTCTACCTACTGAGCTAAACCCCAACTTATTATTAGTAAGTTTCCTTAAATATTGAAAATTTTCTAGAGCTCTTTTTCCCCCACTGTGAATTAATCAGAGGGTACATCTCTTAGCATCTAGGAGATACCAGAAAGGGATTTGGATGATGAGATGAAAATGTTCAAAGAGCTGGGGAAATGGAGGGCTAATTTTGTGCTGCATGGAGATGAGACCATAGCCAGGAGACAGGCTGAAGAAGGGGTAGGGAGAGAGACTACTTCCAAATTCTGAACAGAGCTGAGCTTGTTAAACTCATGTGTACATTTGTTTTGTCTTTGGACAGTGACAGAGTTGGAAGGACCATGAGAGGACCTCAGAAATTTGGAAACCAAGTGAGCATTTAAATCAGCTCTGTTTTATTTTCCTTTCCTCTGCCTCTTTTCTTCTTTGGTCATTGACAGTTGGCATAGCATAATCAAGAATATGTTCTTGGACCTCAGTCTTGTTCAATACATCTTCTCCTAGGATGGTACAAGAGACCCAGAACTGCTCAGACCAGCCTTTTGCTATTTCTGGGATGAACTCAGGTGTGGAATATTGTGCTGGTGGAAGTTGTCTCCAATTTTTGGAGAGGAAAAAAGTAAAAATGTAAAATGTCCTGCGTATGCAGGGGCTGAAGAAGATTGGCCTTGTGCTAGCAGATATCTTGAGAAGAGAAATTCTAATATTTATTGGAAATCTGACCTCTCTTACACTCTCTTTACTTCTGCACAGTTAGCTCTCTATGGGGTTGTATTTTTTTATGGCTGAAACCAATAATAACAAATACCCACCCTACTGTGGAGAAAAGCAATAGAACCTGGCAGTTTGAGAGATCATACAATTTTGATTACTCCAGAGTCTCTGGATGGCTCTTCTTCATCTAGAAATGTGATCATTGCTTTATATGTCCAAGGCCCGGGGGAACAAAATTGTCAGCAAAATATTTTCAAGTCTTAAAGTCAAAAATTATGTTTAGAAAAAAAACACCAATGGATATTATAACCCCAAATTGTTTCTGTAAAGTGGCTTTATAAGCTTAGTTAGAACATCTAAACAGCTAAGAATGTTTCCAGAAAACTTTCCCCACTATAGTCACAGATTCTCCTATCCGAATTCTTCTCCTGCCTCTCTTCTTTCTCACAGGTATGTGTCTTCCTCTTTTTCTAGTGTCCAGCCCTTCATTCATCACAGCAGGTGATGGGTGTTCTCCACTTTAGCATGTGCTGTTTGAGGACCTGCATGACAAGTGGTACTGAGAATCACCTAAAGAAACAGGTGGAAAAATGAGGTTGGGGGACTGGTGTGCTTATTAACTTGTGAGCAAAACAATCACCATCCTGAATGACATTTGGACAAATTGTCCCTGGCACAAGTTGGCATCCCAGTAGTTAAAAGTTTGGTCAGTAATGACCTGGGAAGTAAATGTCCTTTAGGATGCAATGATTGGTGCACTTAAAAGATAGGAGCAAAGAAACAATGCTTTCAAAGACAGCAGAGTTGGCTGATAACCCCTCACTAATGTTGATGCCCTGAGAAGGCTGATGAGAAAATGAGGGCTCTTAGCATGCATTTTATAAGAGTGAGAGCCTGTAGTGCAAGCCGGAAGAGCAGTTCTGGGTGACCTGAGCCAGACATAGGAGGCTGAAGCATAACTGCTGTAGAACTCTAGAGACATTCAGATGTCTAGGCAAAACAGAGCTGCTGTGCTAGGATTGTGGCCCTGATCAGGGGGAGTACTTTAGATCCTGAAACTTGGGAAAAGAACATGTGCAAGAGGATCCCCAAGGATCCTTGCTCTGCAGAATGAAGTCTCAGAGCTTGAAGATCATGTGACATCATCCAGGGCTGAGGAGAAGTTCTCCTCTGTCTTGCTGTCCCTCTGCCCTGGGGTGGGGCACATGTATGTGATGCTAGCTTTGGGGGTCCCTCCTCTACCTTCTTCAGAATCTTTCCTATCATGTGTTGGGCTGAGGATCCACTCTTGGTGCTTGTGCTGGCCATCCCTTCCCAGAGCAGATTGCCTCCTTCCCAAGCTGGCAGTGCCGAGATGTTGATGAATAATGCAGCTGGCTCCAAGAATCAGTGTGTGTGGCAGGACACACTGGGCACCTGCAGTTCAAATACATGCAGTCCACATTCATCCCTGTTTTCCTGACGAGTTTGATGCATCCTCCCTCCAGAAGTATGAGGACAGCCAGAACCAGGTGAGGGTTGGGATGTTGATCCCTTTCCCAGTGTGGAAATGAAGGCGACCCAGATGAGAACCAATAGAGACTATTCATTCAGAGCTTGCAAGGGAGTCAGTCACCATTACTTGTGTGCAGGATCACAGGCAAGCAGAGAGGTAGGAAGCTTTAGAATGGAGGAAGGAGAGGCTTCAGGGTGTGTCAGAGGTGGGTGGCACAGGGAAACCAGAGGTGAGCCAGCTGACTGAAAGTAGGGCATTTCATGTCATTGGTTTGGAGAGCACATTTGACTTTCTCTGGTTGGTCACCTGTTGGAAATGGGAACAACAAAAGGGAGAAGCTGGTGGTCAAGGAGCAACTCCTGACCACTGTGTGCCCGTTGCCGCAGAGGTTGTGGTTTAGCTTCTAGGCTGGTGGCGGGGTCAGTGGTGGGTTCTACATTCTGACCATTGTCCCTTTGCCTATGCAGGCTCTCCCCAGGGCAGCTCCAGGGAGTTCTGATGTGGCTGTAACAGCTGCACCTTGTCATTCTCTCGTGTAGATGGTGCTCCTTTCCTCAAATGCCACCCCTTCTGCCCTCCTCTACCTTCCCCAGAATCTTTCCTATAGTGTGTTGGGGGAGGCAGACAGGGAGGTTGAAATGAGAAAGGTCCATCTAAAAGTTTGTACTTCCCCCATGCTGCAACACGCTACAGAGACCTTTCATCCTGAGGCACTGGGTGCGCCCCTGCACATGAGTTGTCCCCGCCTGTACTCTATGGCTGCCAGACCCATAACTAGAATGAAATCCAATCATAACCTGGCTATAGACATGTTGGGCCTTTTGAGAGAGCAGTGAGTTTATGCACCAAGGAAATTGTAAGAACTAGCCAGTGTGTGGCCTCTAGAGAAGAAGGGGAACCCTGAGACTGGACTTGGAAGATGAACATAAAACTGAATAGGTAATAACTCATTATTACCTGAAGCTATGTTACAGCCTGCAGCCATAGCCCTGTGGTATCCGATCCCATCAGATCTCAGAAGCTAAGCAGGATCAGGCCTGGTTAGTACTTGGATGGGAGACCGCTTGGGAACACCAGGTGCTGTAGGCTTGGGAGAAGGACCTGGCAATCCACTCCCAAACATCAATCTGCCATTGAAAACCCTACGAATAGCAGAGAAGCACTGACAATAGTGTTTCACCTGTTGTATGTAGGGTTGCTGTGAGTCGGATAGCAACTCATTGGCACCTAACAACAACAACAACAACAACAACATTAACTTAGGAGGATTTTGGGGGGACATAAGATTTAAAACCCTTGCTAAGAGCCACAGGGCTCAGAGGAGTGGCCAACACTGAGTGCAGTGGAAATGGCCGAGGCTCCCTGGTGGGAGATGCAAACAGATATGGGAGGGCTCAGAAGGCACATCAATTGCCAAGACCGCAAGGAAAGTGCCAGTGAAAGGGACATCAGTGTTGCCAAGTTCAGTAGTGGCTCTCCTCTGCAGGCTACTGCATGTAAAAGAAGTGGTTGCAGAGCTGGGTTTATTTGTATCGATGGGGATGATGGGGCCCTCAAGTAATAGAGATCAAGTGATAGATTCCAACTGCCGAAGGGCAAGAGGTTGCAAAACTCCACAATGACTCTCGGTAACCTATTAATGACTCTGAGGGGTGGCCAAGGGGGATTGACTCAGAGGGAGTCATGGATATGGTTAACAGAGCTAGACATCCTAAAGGGGAGAGATTATGGGCAGCAAATCAGGGTGCTGCGTACTTTCCACTGCCAGAAAAGGCAAAACTGGTGAAGCAGAAGGTTGAGGGTGATTGGTCAAATAAAAATAATGATCTTCTACTCAGTTTCTCGACTCCTGCCATTTTCTTTGTATGAATAGACTTTATTTTTAAAAAGCAATCATAGGCCAGGAGTGATGCTGCATGCCTTTAATCCCAGTGACTTGGGAGGCAGAGGCAGGAGGATCACAGATTTGAGGCCACAGGCAGCCTGCTAATTTAGCAAGACCCTGTCTCAAAATAAAATATAAAAAATGGGCTGGAGGGTACAGCCCAGTAATAGAGCACTTTCAAAGCATGAAGGAGCCTCTGGATTCAATCCTCCAATATTGCAAAACTAAAAAACAATAAAAGCAAGTTTAGCTTTACAGAGAATTGTATACTGCACAGAAAGTATAGAAAAATTCCAAATTGACCCCCCTTCTGTACCTTCCTACCATTACTGTTAGCATCTTGTACTAATGTGATAGATTTGCCACAATTTATTAATCAATACTGATATATTATAATTAGCTAATATCTGTAGTTTGAATTAGGGTTCACAATTTGTGTTATGCAGTTCTATGGGGTTTGATAAGTACATATCATGTATCCACCATTACAGTATCGTATGAAATAGTTTCAACACCCTAAAAATTCTCTGCACTCTACTGATTCATTTCTCCCTTCCTCCCTCTCACTAAACCCCGAGCAACTGCTCGTATTTTTACTCCTTTAATTTCTAGAGTATCATTTCCTTGGAATGATACAGTATATAGCTTTTAGATTGGCTTTTTGTTACATAGAGTAAGCATTTGAGTTTTCAACATATCTTTTTGTAACTCAGTAGTTCATTTCATTTATAACTAAATAATAATATTAATTGTACTGTATGACTATACTACAGTTTTATCATTCACCAATTGAAAGATATCTTGGTTGTTCCCAGTTCTGGATGATTTTGAGTAAAGTTCTATAAATGATTATTTTTTGAGCTAGGGTCTCAGTATATATCTCAGGCTGCCATCAGACTCATGATCTTCCTTCCTGAACTTTCAGTGTGCTGGGATTAAATGCTATAAATATTTATGTGTTAGAGGTTTCAGCTTGTTTGGGGAAATAGTGAAGAGTGATATTGAGGGATCATATAGTAACTATATGTTCAGTTTTATAACAAACTGCCACAGTACCTTCTAAAGTGATGATAGCATTTTATGTTCCTATCTGCAGAGAATGAGAATTGTTAATGCTCTACATCCTTAACATTAGATATTGTCAGTGTTTTATATTTTAACCTTTCTAGTAGGCATGTCATTGTACACATAATTGTATTGATTTGCAATTCCCTGAAGACATATGTTTAACATGTTTTTCAAGTGCCTATATTTTGATGTACATATAGCTTTGATAAATATCTATATATCATATAGGTATGTAGATACACACACATATACTCATATATTAAAAACATATTGTTGTCAGGTACCTTTGGGTCAGGTCTGATTCAGAGTGACCCTATGTACAACAGAATCAAACAATCCTTTATTCTGTGCCAGGCACATGATCCTTTTTATGTTTACACCCATTGTTGCAGACACAGTTTCAACCCATCCAGTTGAGGGTCTTCCTTTTTTTGGTTGACCTGCCACTTTCCCAAACATGATTCCTTCTCCGGGGGTTGGTCCCTCCTGACTACATGTTCAAAATACCAAAGCTGCAGTCTAACCATCCTTGTTTCCAAGGAGCACTATGGTTGTACTTCTTCTAGGATAGATCTGTTTGTTCTTCTGGCAGACTATAGTATATTCAGTATTTGTATCCAGCACCATAATTCAAAAGCATCAGTACTTCTCCTACCCCCCTTATTCAGTGTCCAGCTTTCACAACTATTTGATGCAACTGAAAATACCAATGCATGAGTTAGGTGCACCTTTGTCCTCACTGTGACATCTTTACTTTTCAACACTTTAAAGAGGTCATTTGTGGCAGCTTTTTCCAGTGCAATGCATCTTTTATTTTCTTGACTGCTGCTTCTGTGGATGTTGATTGTAATGCCAAGGAAAGCAAAATCTTGGACAACCTCAGTCTTTTCTCCATTTATCATGAAGTTGTTTACTGACCTACTTGTAAGGATTTTTGACTTCTTGGTGTTGAGGTGCAATCCATAGTGAAGGCTGTGTTCTTTGATCTTCATCAGTAAATGTTTCAAATCCTCCTTACTTTCAGCAAGCAGAGTTGTGTCATATGCATAACACAGGTTGTTAATGAGTCTTCCTCCAATCCTAAGGCCACGTTCTTCCTCATAAAGTCCATCTTCCTTCCCCTGTCTTTTTGATAACCTTTTGCTTTCCTCATTAGTGATGTCTTTGATGTCACAGCACAACTCATTTGGTCTACAATCATTAGTGTGTAACACATCAAATCTGCTTTTGAGGTGGTCTCTGATCTCTAGTAGGATATACTCAAGGTCATTCCTTGGCTTTTGTATACTTGTTGATGTTTAGTCATAACCCATATTGAAGGCTATGATCTTTGATCTTCATCAGTAAATGTTTTAAATCCTCTTCACTTTCAGCAAGAAGAGTTGTGTCATCTGCATAACGCAGGTTGTTAATGAGTCTTCCTCCAATATTGATGCCACATTCTTCCTCATAAAGTCCAGCTTCTCGGATTATTTGCTCAGAGTATAAATTGAAGAGATAGGGTGAAAGTATACAGCCCTGATGCACACCTTTCTCAACTTTAAACCACTCAGTGTTTCCTTGTTCTATTCGAACAACTGCCTCCTGGTTCATGTACAGCTTTCTCATGAGCACAATTAGGTGTTCGGAAAATTCCCATTTTCCGAAGTTTTATCCATAATTTGCTATGATCCACACAATCAAATGCCTTTGCATAGTCAATAAAACATAGATAGACATCTTCTGATATTCTCTGCTTTCAGCTAATGTCCACCTGACATCAGTAATGATGTCCCTGGTTCCCCACTCTCTTCTGAATCCCTCTTGATTTTCCAGTAATTCCCTGTCTATATACTGCTGCAGTCACTTCTGAATGATCTTTAGTAGAATTTTGCTGGTGTGTGATATTAATGATATTGTCTGATAGTTTGCACATTCAGTTGGATCCCCTCTTTTGGGAACAGGCACAAATATGGATCTCTTCCAGTCAGTTGGCCAAGTAGCTGTTTTCCAAATCTATTGGCATAAACATGTTAATACCTCCAGTGCTGCATCTGTTTGTTGAAACATCTCTATTGGTATCCCATCAATTCCTGGAGCCTTGTGTTTCTCCAGTTCTTTCAAGGCAGCTTCCACTTTGTCCTTCAACACCATTGGTTCCTCTTCATATGCAACCTCTTGGAATGGTTGGTCATCTACCAATTCTTTCTTGTATAATGACTCTGTATATTCTTCCCATTTTCTTTTGATATTTCCTGCATCATTTAGTATTTTCCCTGTAGAATCTTTCAATACTTCCACTTGAGGCTTGAATTTTTTCTTCACTTCCTTAAGCTTGAGAAACACAGAGCATGTTCTTCCCTTTTGGTTCTCTGCCTCCAGCTCCTTGCACATGTCATTATAATATTTGTTTTCATCTTCTCGAGCTGACTTCCGAAATCTTCTGTTTAGTTCCTTAACTTCACCATGTCTTCCTTTTGCTTTAGCTGCTGAACGTTCAACGGCAAGGTCCAGTGTCTCTTTTGACGTGTAATTTGGTTTTTTCTTTTTTTCTTGTGTTTTTAAGAACTTTTTGCTTCCTTCTTGAATGATATCTTTTATGTCATGCCACAACTCTTCTGGTCTCATATTTTTTGTGTCTAATGCATTAAACCTATTTTTGAGGTGGTCTCTGAACTCAGGTGGGATATACTCAAGGTCATACCATGGCTCTCGTATACTTGTTCTAATTTTCTTTAACTTCAGTTTGAACTTGCATATGAGAAGTTGATGTTCTGATCCACAGTCAGCACCTAGTCTTGTTTTGACATTTTGTATAGAGCTTTTCCATCGTCCCTTTACATATATGTAGTCAAACTGATTCCTGTATGTTCCGTCTGGTGAAGTCCATGTGTATTGTCTCCGTTTATTTTGTCGAAAAAATGTATTTGCAATGAAAAGGTCATTGGTCTGAAAAAATTCTATCATGCGATCTCCAGCTTCGTTTCTGTCACCAAGACCACATTTTCCAACTACTGAGCCTTCTTCTTTGTTTCTAACCTTTGCATTCCAATCAGCAGTGATTATCAGTATGTCTTGATTTCATGTTTGATCTTTTGTGTGCCTTCCAACCTGGGGAGCTCATTTTCCAGCACTTTATCTGACAGTGTTTCTTTACTATTCATTGGGTTTTCAATGGCTAGTTGTTTTGGGAGTGGTTTGCCAATGACTCCTCCCTAGTCTGTCTTACTCTGGAAGTTCAGCTGAAAACCTGTCCACCATGGGTAACCTTGCTCTTATCTTAGGTACCAGTGGCATATCTTTCAGCCTCATCGGAACACCCAAGCCCCCTCAGTACGGCAAACTGACAGACATGTGGGGATATATGTATGTATATATATATATATATATATATAACTGTTGAGCAGTTCAAGTGCTGAACTGCCACCCACTGTGTATGTATCTTCTTTGAGTTTTTCATAAGAATTTTATTTTATAGGTTTTCATATAGCTCTTGTACCTATCTTGTTATTTTTATACCTTTTTGGTGCAACAAAATGGTTTTGTGTTTTAAATTTCAAATTACATTTATTAATTGGAAAAGGTATTGGCTTTGGAGATTGGAGATTCATGTAGTTTCCTACAACACTGGTATAATTGCTTATTTGTTGTAGAAGATTGTCAGTGTTGATTTTGAAAATGTTTTCAACATTGCCAATTATGTCCCTCATGAACAGACATTGTATTGATTTCTTGTCAAGCTGTATATCTTTTATTTCATTTTCTTGTCTTACTGCATTAGCTAGGAATTTCAATATGATATGGAAGAAGAATGGCAAGAAGGGGTATTTTTGCATTGTTTCCAATGTTAGGGGGATAACATCTACTTTTTCACTATTAAGTCTGATGGTTGGTGTTGGTTGTTTGTATATGTTCTTGATCAGATTAAGGAAATTTTCTATTCCTAGTTTGCTGAGTTTTTGTTAGGAATGTGGTCAGGTTTTGCCAAATGCCTTTTCTGTGCCTATACCATGACCATATTACTTTCCTTTTTAAATCTATTGATATAATGAGATGCATTAATTAATTTCGAATGTTAAATCAGCTTTGCATACATGGATTGTTAAGAATTTTTGCATCTGTGTTCTTAGGAAATATTCATTTGCAATTTTCTTTTCTTATAATATTGTTTGTCTTATTGAGTATTAGCATAATATCTTCACATATTGCATTATGAAATGGTCCTTCCACTTCTGTTTTGTAGAAGAGATTGTAGAGAACTGGAACTACTTCTTCCTTAAGTGATTGCCACAGCCTAACAATGTTACCAAATGGGCCTGGTACTTTCTATTTTGTAAGGTCATTAAACATGAATTTTTAAAAATATATATAAAGGCCTAGTAAGAACCAATTTTCATGTCTGGAATCCATTGACTAAAGAGGTGAACAAATCATTAGGAGGAAGTATTCTATAGGATGAGGAGAAGTATGTTGTGGTGGTGGTTGTTGTTAGGGCCATTTATTTGGGTCTGACTCATAGCAACCCTATGTACAACAGAATCAAACACTCCCGACACTGTGCCATGCCAGGCACCATATTGGTGTTCTTCTGCTATTCATAAGATTTTTTATGGCTGTTGATTGTTTTGGGCATGGACTGCCAGGTCCTTCTCCCATTTTTGCAGTGCTGGGAATCAAACCCATGGGCCTCACAGCATGCAGAGCAAGTACTCCACCGAGTGAGCTAACCCTCATCCTACTTAGGGTTTCAGTAGGGATTAATTGTGTAGACAGACTGTGCCTGGCATGTACCAAAATTTCAGCCTCTCAGAAGGAGCAGGTGTTCAGTATAAGCCATATTGTTTGCACAAAATGTCTAGGTGCAGTGAGGCCTCTAGTTAGTTACAGAATGGTAAGAAACCTCCTGAAATTGAAGATCCCTGATGCCAGCCGAGGGCCAGTCTTGCAAGGCAGTCTTTCTTAGGACAGTACTCAGACTTGCTGTCTTAACTTTTCTGCACAGATAGGAGTAACCACAATGAAGCCCCCGCCCCTGGAGGAGTGGTAGAGATTAGTGCCACCATCAGCACTAATTCCTGTCACCACTAATTTGACCTGCTTTTTTGTCCTTTGCAGAAGATGGATGAATCATGGAAACTAATGGAGGGTTATTGAAAATATAATCAGATTGTGAATCTTTTAACAGCTGCTCCCCCAGATGCAGGTTCTGTACTGAAACAAATAAGCAGGTTTCTATACAGATACCATTTGGAAAATGTGTTGCTTTCTTTAGCCCAACAAACAGAAAACTCTAGAGATATTTTGTTTTCAATTAAGAAAACACCAAAATATTTTCACTATCCTACTTCAAACCATGATTAACTCACTTTGTCTCAGTCATAATGTTCTGTTCAGTGCTTTGGTTGTGTAGTTATTAGAAAGGACATCACCTGCATCCACTACAGACCTGACATTAATCTGACAGAATCTGGTAAGCATGGATTAGCAGTTTGGCTGACTACCTTGATGAAAGCCATAGATGACATAGGTAAGGTGATAAACCCCATGGATGTATAGGATTCTTATACCTTCGTGAGGTTATTAGGAGTGAAGTAATTTAAACTGGAAGAAAATTTGCTGCACATTGCATCTCATTATACCTCTAAGAAAAACGTTGAAAAATTGTTTGGCCTATTTGAATTTTTGAAGAAAGCTGTATATGAAGGAAAACATAAGGTGGTGTGGTATAAGGTGAGGTTCTTGAGCTTAAGAGTGCAGTATAAGGATCTGTGGAAGATTAATATGCTCTGTAAGACTGTGTCAAACTTTCTAAGAAAATTGCATGGCTGGGCTCTATTATTCTGGAACAAAGCCAGCCAAAAGCTGTTCTACTTTTGAGAAATAGCTATTGGGTACAGACAGAGACTAAACTCCTGACTAAAAGATACCCATGGCCCTGCCACTAGAGCTGCTCAAAATAAATTGAACGTAATATGGTGTACCACACCATAAATATGAGTGTGCCAAACAGTACTGAATCATCAAGGGAAGCAGAATATACAAGACCAGAGTTAACAAGGTCCTGAGGTCTCAAATAAATTCCAGAAGCAGATGGTTCACACTCCCATGGCACCTGTTCAAAGTTCTATCACTTGTATATGTTGTCTTTTTATTTTTCTAAACTTCCCCTTCTAACTTTTTTATTTTCTGATTTTTTACTGAATGGTATTGCCATCAGTGCAAATCATCCGTGTAATGCTAAGTCTTTGACACATATTGAAACTAGTTTTAAGAACTAGCATTTTTATTTCTATGCATCCTCCTTAGGGGTATAATTTTACATATATCCATTATTTAGTTTTTAATTATCCTAAAATTTCTATATTCTGACAATAATCCTGAAAAAAACACTTGGGTTGTGAATCAGTTTAAACCCAATGGTGATTTTGTTTTTATTACAGTGAAAACATTATTCTATCTTTTTGTTCCCATTATTGCTATTCAGAAATTGACAGTCTAACTAGTATTCCTTTGTAGGTAATATGTTTTGTTCTTGGTATTAAGAACTTCTTATTTCTTTGGAATGCTTCTATTTAACTACAAAGAATGTAGTTGAATATTTTTTTTTGTTTTATTTTTCCTGTACCCTAATTCTTAAAACCCATGTCTTTCTTTGTTTCTGGAAAATTCTTATTTCAATTATTGACTCTCCCTGTTTTCTCTTTTAACCCCCCCTTAATTTTTTTTAGTCACATGTTGGGCCTTATAATGATATGTTCCAGCTTTTTAAACTATATAATTTCATATTTCCATATAAGTTGGTCTTGCATTCTGTATAATTTATTCATTTTTCTTTTCCAACTCACTAAATTCTGTGTTCATTTTCTCTTCCCTGTACTAATACTGTTACTTTGTTTTCATTGATTTTAATTTTAATGATTTTTTTTTCAGTACTGGGGGTTGAACCCAGGGCCTCACACTTGCATGCTTTGCAAGTGCTAGACTACTGAGCTGCACCCTCAGCCCATTTTTTTACTGTTTGAGACAGGGTCTCACTAAGTTACACAGACTGCCTCTGGTCTCAAACTTGCGATCCTCTTGCCTCCGCCTCCCTAGCCGCTGGGATTACAGGCTTGCGCCACTGCACCTGGCTATGATTTTTTTTTCTTTACAAAATAATGCCTAGTTATTATTGTTAGTCTTTTGTTGTTTTTTTTTTAATTTTATCTTCTAAATATTTGGTAAATGGTTACTTTATATCCTTTACCATATACAGTGAATATATACCATTTTTGGTGTCTATTTCTGCTTTGTTAGTTTGATTTGTGTTGCCTGTGTCACAGACTTCCTTCCTATATTATGGCTAGTTTTTCACTCTGAGTTCTTATTTTGATGATTGTAATATATGGGAATCCTGAGATGGATTTTTAAAAGTATCAGAATATTTCTCTACAGTGTTTCCAGAAGTGATATAAAGGATGCATAATGGAAAAAGCCAGTGCTTTATTACTCTATACCCCATCACCATTTACTAATAAAGGGAGATAAAAAAATAAAAAATAAAATAAATCAAGGGAAAATTAAAAATAAAATAAAATTCTTCCTTTGACTTTATGCAAGGATATCAGTTTTAATTCCTTGTCTTATGCAGCTCCAAAAACTTTTGTCACATTTCCCAGTACACCTTTTATGATTAGGAGTCTGGGTTTCTTTTAGTTGTAAATGTGGCTCCTGTCTTTACTCAGCATTCCTTCTTGTATCTCATAACTTCTTTCTATGATTATTTAATGTTAATTCTGGAATATTCCTTAAAATATTCATTGGGATACTGTATTATTAATAAATTATTTCATTGGCTGTATCTATCCATCTTTCTTTCCACTCTTGAGAGCTACTTTATATTAGCAAGTTTAGTGCTTAGTTATATATTTAAAAATGTTTCATATTCCATTGAATGTTAGCTGTTTTTATAGAGAGTTATTTTTTAAAATAGAAAATGCTATCTACTATTTTTGCCAAAACTAGATGTAGTGTGTATAAATTTTTGATAAATGTCTTTACATACTCTTCCTTAAGTTATAAATTTTTTTAAAGTCTGTGTTGATTATAGAACCAAGTAAAGCAAAATCTTGGACTACCTCAATCTTTTCTCCATTTATGATGAAGTCGCTTACTGACCCAGTTGTAAGGATTTTTGTTTTGTTGATGTTGAGGCACAATCCATACTAAAGGATGTGTTCTTTGATCTTCATCAGTAAATGTTTTGAAATCCTCTTCAACTTCAGCAAGCAGAGTTATGTAATCTGCATAATTCAGGTTGCTAATGAGTGTACTTCTAACCCTGATGCCATGTTTTCTTTGTAAAATCCAGCTTGTGAGATTATTTGGTCAGCATAGAGATTGAAGAGGTATGGTGAAAAGATACAGCACTGACACACACTTTTCTTGACTTTAAGCCAGGCAGTGCTTCCATGTTCTGTTTGTGTGATTGCCTCCTTGTCCATGTACATATTCCTCATGAGTACAATTCAGTCCTCTGGTATTCCATTTCTTTGCAATGTTATCCACAATTCATTATGATCCATGGTGTCAAATGGTTTTGCATAGTCAATAAAACATAGATAGACATCTTTCTGATGTTTTCTGCTTTTGGCTAATATCCATCTGACATCAGCAATGATGTCTTTGATTCTATGCCCTCTTCTGACTCCAGCATGATTTTCTGGCAGTTTCCTACCTATTTACTGCTGCAATTGCTTTTGAATGATCTTTAGATGTAATGATGTACCTTAGGAGGAACTCTTAGTAAAGTGTCAGTGCTGGGCTCCAGTAAGCTTTTCTGATCTTTCCTCAGGATCCTGGGTAAAAAAACTCTAGGTGCTATCACTATTCCTCTGTGCCTTACCCATCCTTACCTTTACAGAATAAGTGGCAAAGGTATTACCAGTTGAAATTATTTGTATCTTTTAGAAACAAAATATAAATGTGTCTTTTAAAGTATTTCCCTCCTGGTTTGCTCTGATGTACTTTGGATGCCATGATTCCAGTTCATTTCTTGTCTAAATGATGAATGACACTTGAAACACCATAGGATAATAGTATTTTTAGTACACACTGACTGTTAATAATGGAGGACTTGGCAACACACTCCCCCCCAAAACAATCAGCCATTGAAAACCCTGTGAATACCAGAGAAGCACTAATAATACTGTTTTGCTTGTTGTATGTAGGGTTGCTATGAGTTGGTCACTGACTGAATGATAACTAACAACAAAACAGTTAATAAAGCAGTTCACCACAAGAAACTAGGCATTATATAGTTATAACAGCAACAAAATGCATGAGGATTTCTTCAAAATGGAAGATAGTGAATATATTAAAATGCTGTGAGACTTGAAAATTTAGAGTTAGGATATAAAGTTGAATTGTTCCTGTTTCCTCATACCTTTCTACATTGTTTTGGTTTCCTTGTCTTTCTCTCTTAGATTTATTTTCTTTCTTTATTCTTTTTGTCTTTCTTCTTGCTCTTTTCCTGTCTTCCTTAGAATAATCTGATATGAGTTTTGACATGGTATAATCATTTACGTTGTGGGGATTGGTAGAGTGCCTTGCTACGATAATACAAAATTGAAGTTTCAAAATCTAAAGGTCTTTTAAAATAAGACAAGATTTAAAAGTTGAAAAGCAACCTTAGGCATAAGAATTGTATATCTTTTATCTAATAGCATTTAAAAATTTCACATATTTATTGTATTTACTTTTGTATTCCTAGTAAAATATAAAATTATTGTAATTCATCATTAATTTCATTTAATCAGTAATTGGATTGTTTGAACAACTATTATCTTCAGAAACTCTCCTAGTAACAGAGGATACAATATTGAAAAGTCACAATCCTGCTCCATATTTTTTTTTGCCATTGATACAGAAGAAATTTAATAGCACAACAATCATGTTTTCAAGGGAAAAAGCCAGTTACAAAGTAAATATGATCTAACAGCATCCTGTGGCACATGTATATAACCCAAACAACTAGGTAATTTGAGGCAGAAGGATTGTTGAGATTGAGGCCACAGGTTTGTGTACAATTTAGCAAGACTCTGTCTCAAAAGAACAAATAATAATAATTATAATAAAAGAGGCTATGGTGCCATTCAGTGAAAAAAAGCCAAGACCCTGGGTTCAAACTCCCAGTATTGCAAAACAAACAAAAGCTAAAACAAAAAGCCAGAGTAAATAAGATGTTTCTTTTTCTTAATCATGTACATTTATTACAAAAAAAGCCATTTTGCTTTCTTTTAAAAATACATTTTATTTTTTGAGGCAGGATCTCATTAAGTTGCTTAGGCTAGCCTAAAATTCTCATTATAGTCTAGGTTGGCCTTGAACTTGTGATGCTCCTGCCTTAGTGACTGGAATTGGGATTATAGGCATTTGCCACTTACTCTGGCTTAAAAATACATTTTATTTTATATATTCAAAGTATATAACATGTTATAAGTTGCATATAGAGAGTATAAAGGTTACTAATCATGAAAAGAATAACATATCCATTATCTCACATAGTTACCCTTTTCATTTGTTTTTTATGATAAGAGCAAGTGAAATCTAATTTAGCAGAAATCCCACATGCAGTGTTATTTTACTACTTATAGTACCCATGTTGTACATTAGATCTCTAAACTTGTCACAATAACCAAGATATGGAAACAACCCAAGTGTCCACTGAAGAATGAGTAGATAAAAATTGTGGTATATAAAGACAATGAAACCTTACCAAAGGTTTCAATCCTTACCAAAGATCAGGCTCTTGCCATTTTCTATAACATGGATGTCCTTCAAGGATACTGTTATAAGTGAAATAATCCAGACACAGAAAGGATAATATTGCATTATCTCACTTATATATGGAATCTATCTTTAAAAAATCAAATATAGGGAAGATGAAACAGTGGTTATCAAAGGGGCAGGGGGAAGTAGAAAGACATAGGTTCAAATACCATATAGAGAGGATAAGCAAGTCTAAAATTCTAATATATACCTGCTTAATTCTTATAGGATAATGAAAGAATCACTTAAGTAAACTAATAATGATCATACTGAACTTGTTGTTTTTAGGTGCTGTCGAGTTGATGTCCAACTCATAGCAACCCTACATACAAAAGGCAAAACAATATTGTTAGTGCTTCTCTGCTATTCATAGGGTTTTCAATGGCTGATTTATTTTTATTTTATTTTATTTTATTTTATTTTTTGGGAGTTGGTTGCCAGGTTGTTCTTCTAAGCCTACAGCACCTGGTGCTCCCAAGGGGTCTTCCATCCAAATATTAACCAGACCCAACCCTGCTTAGCTTTTGAGATCTAATGGGATCAGACACCACAGTAGTACAGCTGCAGGCAACCTACCTAGAGGTGGCAAAATGCCTCAGTATTGAAGGCTGTGAGATAACCTAGAAGTGAAACAACCCAGTTTAGGAAAGCAGCCACAGTACCTTAGAGAAAGTCCTCTATGTTGATAAGTAAGTAATAATTACTATTAACCTGGTAATTGTGTGGTGATCTCAGATCTGGAGTATCAAGATGGTATGTTTAGAAAATTGCTGGCACAGTAGTCCACTGAAGTGGCAACAGAGCATAGTGAAGGGTACAACAAGCATTGTACCTGAATAGGTGAGCTATATTAGTAAGGGTTATTAAGAAATATGGCATTTATGATTTCAGGGAGATATATGTAGGAATGGATTTGTGCTTTAGAATAATCATTCTGCCTGAAAAATGGAAAGTGAGTTGTAGGAAGTAGAAGCATCTAGTTAGGGATGATGTAGAAATGAGAATTGATAGTCTTCAACTAAAACATGCAGTGTCCAAGACTTGGTGATTGAAGATAGAATCAGGGTGAATAGTGCAGGAACAACAGATGATGCTGACTTAGACAGTTGGACCAAGGTGCCATTCATTGAAATGTGAATCACACAGTGAAAACTGGATGGTTGGGTGGGGAGAAGAAGATGAGTTTAGTTACTGGTCAAAGTTGTTGTTGTTATGTGTCCTGAGTAGACATGTCAATTAGAGTATGTGTGTATATGTGCGGTGTGTATGTGTGTGTGTTTGTGGTGTGCACACAGTAAGAAGAGATGTCTATTAAGACTGCACTTATAGATTTAGAAAACAGCAATAAATAATTCCTGAAGTCATGAGAGTGAAGAGAAAGTCCAGAAGAAAATATTAACTGAGCAGAGAAAGGGACTTTACATAAAACTATAAGGATAATCAACATTCAAAAGATAAGGGGAAAAGTAGAGAAAGTGTTAATCAATATTCATTTGCAATACAGAGTTAAGGAGAAAAAGTACTTCTGAAAAAGGAATGAAGCACAGAGCACTGAAATGTTAAATTATGTAGCATATATTTAGTGGTCAGATAAAATGAGATTCCCCTCTCCTGTAGAGTTCTGAATGGTCACACCTTAGATTTTACATGCTTTTTTCTTTCTAGAATATGGGGACATTTGCTTTTATAATGTTTAAAAAATGCTCAGATGCAATATCTATCCTTTATCAATGGTCTTTCCACTCTATATCCTGCAGTTGCTTGTTAGAGGCTCATGCGTCATCTTTGTCTCTTGCAGTTATACTGTAGCAATTAAAAGAATGTAGTTAATAAAGAACACTAGTATGACTTTGGTGGGCTGGGATTTAGCTCAGTTGGTCGAGCTCTGGTCTGCAGTCTCTGAGGTCCAGAGTTCAATTCCCAGCACCGCAAAAATGGGAGAAGGGCCTGACAATCCACTCCCAAGGCAATTCCAAAACAGTCAGCCATTGAAAACCCTATGAGGGTCGCTATGATTTGGATACTGACTCGACGGCACCTAACAACAAGTATGACTTTAAGCCTGCAGCTGTAACCCTGTGGCATCCAATCCCGTCAGATCGCGGAAGCTAAGCAGGGTCGGGCCTGGTTAGTACCTGGATGGGAGACCATCTGGGAACACTAGAACCTGTAGGCTTGGGAGAAGGACCTGGCAACCCACTCCCAAAGATCAATCTGCCATTGAGAACCCTATGCACAGCAGAGAAGCACTGACAATAGTGTTTCCCCTGTTGTACAGAGGGTCGCTATGAGTTGGATACCGACTTGACGGCACCTAACAACATCATCATCAACAACAACAACAACAACAACAATAACAACAGTATGACTTTAATAAATCATATAAAGGAATATTTTGAATACTTATAAAATTTCTGTAATTACTCATAGTATCATATACTTAATATCTCCATGTAATCTTAAATTCAGTATATAGTTCATTTTGAATATGCATCTTGAATCATGTTTGACATGTAAAAGCAAATTTAAATGAATGGATAGATGAGTCAATGTGCTATAGCAGAAAAGTCACTATATTCAGTAGCAGGATATGTGAACTGGAATTTCTAATACCATATTCCTATATTTTCTCATATATATCCCCTAACTTCCTTGGGCCTTAGTTATGTGATTTATAAAATAATAATCTATAATATCTCTTCAGTTTTTAAAGATCTGTGGTTCTTAATGGGATGTTTCTAGTTATTTAAAAAGAACTTCCTTCCTCATGAATTGGCATAATTAATATTGTGAAAATGGGTGTACTACCTAAAGCCATCTATAGGTTGAATCCAATCCCCATCAAAATTCCAATGACATATTTCACAGAAATAGAAAAAAAATCCTAAAATCCATATGGAAACAAAAGACCAGAAAAACCAAAGAAGTCATGAGCAGAAAGAGCAATGCGGGAGGCATCACAATACCTGACATCAAACTGTATGATAGGGCCATGGTAACAAAAGCAGCTTTGTATTGACACAAAAATAGACATGAATATCTACAGTATAGAAGACTCAGAAATAAAACCGCACAGCTATAGTTATGTGATTTTTGATAATGGAGCCAAAACATACAGTGGAAAAGTGACAGCATCTTCAATGCATGATGCTGAGAAAACTGGATATCCACAAAAAATGAAAATAGATACCTATCTCTCACTCTGGAAAAATACCAATTCAAAATGGATCAAAAATCTTAAAACTGGAAACTTTGAAACTACTGGAAGAAAATGTAGTGAATATTTTTCAACACATAGGCATAGGCAAGGACATTCTTAAAAGAACTCAGACCAGGAAAGAGTAACAGGAATTGACAAATGGGACTACATGAAATTAAGATGTTTCTGCACAACAAAGAAAACAGTCAATAGATTAAAGAGAGAACCCACAGCAAGGGAGAAAATCTTTGATAAGTATACATCTGACAGGGGATTAATATCTAGGATATATAAAGAACTCAAAAACATAAATATCAAAAACTAATCCAATTGATATGTGGGCAATTGAACTAAACAGGTGGTTCTCAAAAGGATAAATAGAAATGGGCAATAAACACGAAAAAATGTTCAACGTCCTTAGTCATCAGCAAAATGCAAATAAAAACTATATTGAGATTCCGTCTCACCCCAGTAAGAATGGCTAGCATCAGCAAAATAAACAGTAACAAGTGCTGGCTAGGATGTGGGGAAAAAGGAACCCGTATACATTGCTGATGAGTCTATAAACTGGTACAGCTATTATCGAAATAGGTATGAAGTTTCCTAATAAAAATAGAACTACTATATGACTCTACTATACCACTTTTGGTGTTGGGATTTAGCTCAGTTGGTAGAGCACCACTCTGCAGTCTCTGAGGTCCCGGGTTTGATTCCCAGCACCACAAAAATGGGAGAAGGACGTGGCAACCCACTCCCAAGGCAATCCCGAAACAATTAGCCATTGAAAACCCTATGAGGGTTGCTATGAGTCGGACATGACTCGATGGCATCTGACAACAGCAACATACCACGTTTGGATATGTTCCATTACCCATGCAGCACTGTTCATAATTTCAAGATATGGAATCAGCCCAGGTGTCCACCAACAAATGAATGCACTTAAAAATGTGCATGTGTATATGAACACACACACACAAACACACACAGGAATATTATTCAGCCATAAAGAAGAAATTATGCCATTTGCAGGAAAATGGATGGGTCTGGAAATCATCATTTTAAGTGAAATAAGCTAGATTCAGAGAGACAAATGCCATGTTCTCATATGTTGCAACTAGATTTATCTAAAAATGAAAAATATAAATATATATGTGTACAAGATTGGAAAACACCAGGATGATTATCTAGAGTGGGGGAGGGGAATAGTAGAGGGAAGTGGTATCAACATGAGGGTTAAAGAGGGAGAGAACAAGTGCAAAATACATAATACAACTTTGATAATCTCATAATGAAACTTATACTGTACATACTATATGCTAATAATAAATAAAATTTGTAAAGTTTAAGGTTAAAAAAAGGAGGATAACAAGAGCGTCATGATGCATGTGTGTATTCCCGGTAGGCAGATGCGGGATGATCATTAGTTCAAGGACCACATAGTGAGTTCAAGGCCATCCTGAGGTATAGCATGAGACTCTGTCTCTAAAAACCAAGGGCTAGGGCAAGAGCTCTTGCCTAACAAGTGCAAGGCCCTGGGTTCGATGCCCAGGATGGGACAAAAGCAAGGATAAGCATTTCATTGAGACGCTCTAACAAGCTGGTCTGCTGATAATGTTCTAAATTACAGGAATGGAATTGGGTATAGGCAAAACATTTCTATGTAATTTATACCTTTTCGTGGCCCCCCTCCATTTATGTATCTGCTCTTTTTTAAATTTTTTTTTCTTTAAGAGATAACACAATCATAAAGGTTTAAGTTGTTTAAACATGGTATAAGTAGAGCAATAAAGATCCATGTTTAGCTAGCTACAGAAATGGTGTAATTACTCAAGTTAAATATTTCCTAAAGACACTCCTCTAAAAGAGTAAATTAACTGCCTGAAGAGTCATCTGTTAGAATTGCGACTAGTTACCAATAGTATCCAGTCAAGAAGCAGATCAGGAAAACAGAGAGAAAAGAAAAGAGATGTTTCTAATTATGAACACACCTATTGTAACTGCCTGATCTTTGATTTCCAATGGCAAGTAATGCTCTTCCCCCTGGCCAGAATGGTAGCCTTCCCAATGAACGAAGCTTTTTGTTTTCTTTGGATTTTTAGTATTTTCATATTTTCCCTGGGTTGGCAAGGATCGGAAGCCTTTCAGTGTTGCAATGGGATCTCTTTGCCTCCAGACAATGTGTGCGACTTCACAGATCAGTGTGGAGACAGCAGCGATGAGCAGCAATGTAAGTATCATTCTCCTTTCTCCAACTTCAAATCCTTGTACATCTTCAAATTAGAGGCCCAGGAGGTTCAGCTAGATTCATGGTCCTTGTAGTTTATATGTCTTTAGTGTATATCAGCAACTAAAATATATTTAACAAGGATGGATCCAGGCATGAAAATTAATTAATATTGAATCACTAAGATGTTAACTGGATGGATTGGATTATAAGTCAATTTTTACTGATTATAAAGAAGGAGTGATAAGCAGAAATACAGCTTTAATGTTTTATTAGTGAAGCAAAATTCAAAAGAAACTCATTATTACAGCTGTAAAATGCTGGGGTGGAAATTATGAGCTAAAGTTTGAAATCAATATGGAAATACTTGAAATTAATTTTTGTTTGGATAGACAGATTTTATTTTCATTTATAAGATCCAACGCCAATTGGGTTGGTACCAAATGCACATGTAGCACAATGATGGCTCATAGTTTTGATTTCAGTGCAGTGGGAAGAGCACAAACTTTAGAGACTGCAGGACCTCCATTTGAGTCCCAGGTTTGCTAGTTGTGTGATTTTTGAACCTCCATTTTATTATAAAACATCATAAAGTAAGAAAAAGCAACTCTCAAGCTGGGTGTGGTGGTGGTACACACCTGTGATCCTAGCAACTCAGGAGGCAGAGGCAGGAGGATCACAGATTTGAAGTTAGAGGCAGCCTGTGTAGCTTAGTGAGACTCTGTCTCAAGATAAAAAATTTGAAAAATGGGCTAGGGGGTCAGCTTGGTGGTAGAGCGCTTGCAAAGTACACATGAAACCCTGGGTTCAACGCCCCTGTAACACACACACACACACACACACACACACACACACACACACACATGCACACACACACACACAAATAAAGGAAAAGAAAAACCAACTCTCACAGGTGGAAAAATAGCCCGTTCCTTACTGGCATTAATGAATAGGAAGAACATTACCAAAGGGAGACACAGTTAACAGCATGTATGTTTCTGCAGTTTCCGTTGCAGTATGAAAATCTCAAAGAACACTACATTTTAGCAATGGAGACTAGTGTCATTCTTACACACAATCACTTTTTGCAAATGACGTTTATATGAAATTACCATGGATCCTTTGTTGGTTCATAGTAATTTACTGATTCAATTAGTTATCTGGAGGCAATAATTTTATTATTGCAGGTCACTTTACTCAAATCTATATTTTCTGAATTTTATTCAGATAAAATTTCAACCAGTGTTTATAGAATTCTCCCTTTTCTTCTGCTCAAACAAGGATCTACATATTTGGCATTTCTATGGTTTGTCTTCTTTTTACATATCCAGCCATTTTGCCGAAATAAGAAAAAAAATTACTGAAAAATTTCTTCTCTTTAGAATGAAACAGGGTAATGATTTTTCTCTCATCGTTTGGGATGGTGATCATGCTACTCATACTTAGTAACTATTACCTACAAAGCACAACCAATGGCAAGGATTCATGTGTAGTTGTCCAATTTTCCCCAGAGAGGCTAAACGTGGATATGCTGCCCCTTGCTCAGGCATGTCGGGGAAAACCCTTTCTGCTCCCTGGTGATCAGCAAAGAGGAACCACTCCGTTGGTCTGACAAGAAGTGCAAAGTCCCTTCCATTATTAATCTCCGTGAAGCTTCCGTTAGCACTCTTGCTGTGGCAACACGGATGGCCTTGCTTCAGGGAAAAGGTTAATGTGGACAAGGAGAAAGCTTCGGGGTGGGAAAGGTCTCCACTGCCTGAAAAATTCTAACTCTCAACCTCAGAGGAAGATGAAGGCACAGATCTGTCGAATAAACACATTTCCTTTTAAATGGTACTTTGGGAGGTCACCTTTTGGCTCTTTTGCTTTTCATTTCCATTTTCTGGGAAGTTTCCACTCTGATATTTTATTTAAAACGTGGCAAGAACCTGTAGATAAAATTGAGAATCACCTTAAAGTATGAGTTTCTTTTGTATGCCACACTAGGGGGAAATCGTGAAGAAATAATCATGGACAAGCAATTTGACTCCTGAAAACTTGTGATGATGAACTTGCAGGTTAGAATTTTCTTAAAAAATCTAACTTTAATGATGGCAAAGTAGCCACACTGAAAAAAATAATCAATCTATGCCCCCTTTGACATCCAAATAGTGTGACCTTTAAAGAAATAGATTAATATGTAAGACTTTTCTTGATAAAATTGGCATAGTTGAAATTGAGTTTCAGATGCAACTGATGCTATTTATAGGTTTGTGAAAATATTATTTTACACACAGGTCTTCTTTTTAAAGAATTCATGAACATGTAATTTTTAACTATGTTTTTCCCCTAAGAAATTAGGTAGAAAAACTGAATCCTCAAAATGAAATAAATTCTGTTTACACACAATATGAAGTACTTAATATAGAGAGTAAGAAAAATGATTTGTAGGTATAACAACAATTTGGGTTGGGTATTGATGAGACTCTCTGGACAACAGATTAGAATTTCTTAACATACTTAGCCAAGAAACAGCATATTGTGATTCTTTTGTGTTATCTTCTTAAATCATATTCTAGATGTTCCATTATGTCTTTCCATGCTGATTTATATTTAATGGTCTTCCTCAGTATCTCATTTTCTTATATTGTTTTCCTTCTTATTAGTATTATTTTTAGTTGACAAAACAATTATATGCATTTTCAGGCACACAGTGATATTACATGTATAAAATGGAAAATGATTAAGTAAAGACAATTAACATATCCATCTCTTCTCTAACTTATTTTCTGTGATAAGACATTTAGAATTTACTCTGTTTTTTGAAATAAATAATACACATTTGACTATGGTCACCCTGCTGTGCAACAGATCTCAAAAGTTATTTCTTCTGTTTATCTGAAACTACACCCTTTGACTAATAACTTGCCATCCTGTCCCTTTCCTCTTGTAACGATCATTCTGCTTTCTGCTTCCCTGAGTTCAACTTTGTTAGGTCCCATGTATAAGTGACATATGAGATATTTGTCTTTCTGTGCTTAGCTAATTTCACTTACCATAATAATGTTCTCCAGGTTTATCTAGGTTGTGGCAAATGACAGAATTTCTTCCATTTTTATGGCTGAATAATATTCCATTGTGTGTATAGCACATTTTCTTTATCCATTCATCCACTGATGAACACTTAGATTATCTGTCTTGGCTATTGTACACAATGCAGCAATAAACATGGAAGTGCAGACATCCTTTTGACATAATGACTTAAATTCCTTTGGATATATACCCAGTGGTGAGATTGCTACATCATAGGGTAGTTGTAGTCTTATTCTTTTGAGGGATTGCCATACTGATTTTTTTTGAGGGGAGGAAGAGAGAGAGAGAGAGAGAGAGAGAGAGAGAGAGAGAGACTTGCTATGTATCCCAGACTGGCCTTGAACTTGAACTTTCTATCTTCTTGCCTCTACCTCCCCACGCTGGGATTATGCACTACCACGCCCTGCCACCACACTGATTTTAATAATGGCTAGAATGTTCAAGTTTTCCCTTCACTACATGTTTTTTCACCCCTTCAGTACTTGTGAGTTGAACTCAGGGTCCCACACATACATTGCAAGTGCTCTACCACTGGGCTACAACCCCCCAACCCATTTTTTGTTTTTTATTTTGAGACAAGATCTCACTAACATAGGTAGGCTGCATCTAGTCTTGAACTTGATATCTTCCTGCCTCCTCCATGTAAGTTTCTGGGATTACAGGTGTGCACCACCATGGCCGGCTTTGCTTTTCTCTGCACTCTTGCCAATGCTTATCTTTATCTGTATCTTTTTTATAATAATCATTCTAATAGATGTGAGATAGTATCTCATTTTACTTTGCACTTCCCAAATGATTAGTGATGTTTAGCATTTTTTCATGTACCTGTTGGCTATCTGTATGTCTTCTTTTGATTAATGTCTGTTAGGGTACTTTGCCCATTTTTTAATTTAATTTTTTGATATTGAGTTATTTGAACCCCATATATATATATATATGTATATATATATATATACATATACATATATATATACATACACACACACACACACACACACACACACACACACACACACATATATATATATATATATACATATTTTTGCAGTATGGGGGGTTGAACCCAGGGCCTCATGCTTGCATGCTTTGCAAGTACTGTACCACTGAGCTGCACCCTTAGCCCATTTTTTGACTTTTTTGAAACTGGGTCTCACCAAATTATGCAGACTGCCTCTGGTCTCAAACTTGAGATCCTCTTGCCTCCGCCCCCTGAGTTGCTGGGATTACAGGTGTGTGCCACTGTGCCCAGCTGAATTCCTTATATATTTTGAATATCTTTTCTGGTGTATAGTTTGAAAATATTTTCTCCATTATGAAGGTTGTCTGTTCACTTTGTTGTTTCATTTGCTGTGCAGAAGATTTTTAGTTTGATGCAATCCTATTTGTCTATTTTTACTTTTGTTGCCAGTGCTCTTGGGATCATGTCTAAAACATCATCTTTATTATTTCCTTCTTTCTGCTAACTTTGGGATTAATTTGTTCTTTTTCTAGTTCCTTGAATTATAATGTTAGGTTTTTTATTTATGTGAAATCTTCTTCTTTTTTTTTTTTTCTTCCAGTACTGGGAGGGTGAACTCAGGGCCTGGAGCACACTAATCAAGTACCCTTCTACCACTGACCAACACCAGAACCCTTTCCTAAATTTATGTTTTAACTTTGAGTCAGAGCATTGCCAAGTTATGCAGGCTGCCTCTGGTCTTGAACCTGTGCTCCTCTAGCCTAAGCCTCCCAAGTCTCTTGGATTACAGACAGGCATCACAGTGCCTGGTGAAATACTTTTTGATATAGATGTTTATCACTATGAATTTCCTTCTCAGAACTGCTTTTATGCATCCCAAGGGTTTTGGTGTGCTGTGCTTACATTTTAATTTGTTTCAAGGTTTTGCTTATTTACTTTTTAATGAGATGTATAGGAACATGCTTAATTTCCACATATTTGTGAATTTTCCAACAATTTTCCTGTTATTGGTTTCTGGTTTCATGCTATTTTGATTTAAAAAGATACTTGACATGACTTTAATCCTCTTAAATTTGGTAAGATGGATGTTGTAGCATAACATTTGACCTACCCTTGAGAATATTCTGGGTGCACTTTAGAGTCAATCCTGTGTCCTTGCTTTGGTGCTGTGTGTTTAAAGAAGCAGCTACCTCTGCTGATCTTTGCAGGTGTTCTTTGCTGGTGCTAGCCCTTCACTATTTAGGGTAGCCTGGGATTTTGGTGGTGGGACCCGGAAAGGCTGACGTTGATGTTGGGATCTGTAGCTGGACTGGGCTACTCGCCTGTGCTCTGGGGTTAGTGGAACAGCTGGTTGTGCTCCATGCACTGGCTGGACCCTGAATCAGGCGGAGCTGCTAACCAGCTCTGTTCTGGCCTCTGAGACAGCAGGGTTTCAATTTTCCTGCAGGGCAGCACTGTTGTTTGGAATCTGCAGTAGCAGAGCTGTGTGTTGGGCTGAGAGGCTAGAGAAGGTCTCTGGGGCCACTGCTTGGCAATGGGGGTAGGCAGGGCCAAAGATTGTGCTCCACCAATGTGTGTGGGGTTAGTCTTACCTTGAGGGCTAGGAAGAACCTTATGTAAAGCACAGGGGGTTGATGGAGTCTCTGGATGCTGTTGAGATATGGCAGGGCCAGATTCTCTCCTCCTCAGATGCTTGCTAACCTACACTGGCCTCTGGGATGGCTTGGGATGGCTTAAGCCTTGGGATGGCTTAAAGAAAAGACCAGAGCTGGGTGGGGAAGCTGCCTGGGGGTGCAAGCCTGGCGGGCCTACAGACCATGCTAAGTGCAGAGCAGTGTGGTGGCTACTGCAGACCATGCTAAGTGCAGAGCCGTGTGGTACCCTGCAATATGGTACCTCTGTTGGCCAGAATGCAAAGCCACTCCTTGGATCTGCACATTGTTCAATGTGAACCTCATTCATGTTCTTACTCAGTGTTTCTAATTGACCCCAGGTGATCATGTCCCAGGGATACCTGCAGTGTTTGCCATGTGGCAAGATAGGAGTGGTCCTTCTGTGAAGGCTCCCGGGATGGTGAGGAAGTCTGCCTCCCACGGTGTTTTCCCACTGCAGAAACGCTGAGCCTGGGGGAACTGTGTGTGCGTGTGTGCGTGTGTGTGTGTGTGTGTGTGTGTGTGTGTGTGTGAGAGAGAGAGAGAGAGAGAGAGAGAGAGAGAGAGAGAGAGAGAGAGAGAGAGAGAGAGAGACTGTGCTGGTTTGGGTAAGGGGTAGCACAAAGGGAAACCTTTCCTGTTACATTTCAAATGTGGCTTTTCTCAGTTCAGCAGCTGAAGCTCAGATCAGCCTCACTTCCAAGTTCTGGGATATTCATAAAGGTAGTCTTTGTGGGTAGTTGCTAGGTGGACTTCTGTAAGGGGAAATGGAAAATTACTCCGCCATCTTATTGCCATCTTTCCTACACCATCTTTTCTCATGTTTCTTTTTCTTTTCTCTCAATTTCTCTTTCTCATTTCCTTCTCCCTTCCTTCCTTTCTCCCTCACTCCCTCTATCCCTTCCTTATTTCCTTCCTCCCTAACCTTCCTCCCTCCCTCATTTCCTCCCTCATTTCCTTCCTTCCTCTCTTCGTCCCTTTCCTCCCTCCCTTCCTCCCTTCCTTCCTTCCTTCCTTCTTTCCTTTTTCCAATACTAGAGGGTTGAGCCCAGGATCTTGCACATGCTAGGCAAGAGCTTACTACCGAACTGCATTCCAAGCCCCTTTTTAATTTTCTATTTAAAGCAGAGTCTTGATAAATTGAGCAGGCTGTCTCTGGTATCAAACTTGTGATTTTTCTGCCTCTGCCTTCTGAATTCCTGGGATTATAGGCGTGAGCCACAGTGCCTGACTTCTCTTCGATTTTCATTTGCTTGTTTCTTTTAATACCAGAGACATTTTATTACATGCAAAGATGGTGTAGTTTCTCTTCTAGTAATTGCTCAAAATTATTTGACATACTAAGGCTTTATTTTGCTTTATATTTACTTAACAACAAGTTGTTGTTGTTAGGTGCTATTGGGTCATGTCCCCTCATAGCAACCCTCATAGGGCTTTCAGTGGTTGATTGTTTTGGAATTGCCTGGGGAGTGGATTGCCACGTCCTTCTCCCATTTTTATTGTTCTGGGAATCAAACCTGGGACCTCAGAGGCTGCAGAGTGGTGCTCTACCAACTGAGCTAACTAAATCCCAGCCCCTTAACAACAAGTAGAATATTATTATTTTTGTTATCATTTTGATCTAAATAAACCAGAGGATTATGAAATATACTATTGATATAGTATTGAGATATATTCAGTGTAAGAGATCCCTGTTACTGGAATGTTGTCAGCTACTTAGAATTCCAGAAAGCATCTTTAGAGGATTACTTCTGCATATCTGAAGTTAGTATTAAAGTTAGTTGTTACAGACATTCACCTTTAGGGCCAAATTTACTATGATTCAAAAGAGAAAATTCTATACAGTTAATCTGAAATTTTCCTTTCCTACCACATGTTATACTTAAGAACATATGTATTCATTTTAGTGTTTTTATATGGAGTAGGAATCTATTTTTATATTTATGATTTGATGGGAAATAAGAATTTTATTAGGTTATACCTAATTTCTTTTGCACTTTTGAATTGTGGAATATTTTTTCTAAATGTTATTTATATAGGTCTCAATTTATGTGTGAAATGTGGAAATTACCATAGAAGTGCATTTTTTAAATCTGAGAGGTTATGTTTAACCAGATGATGTTAAGTGTATACAGTGCTTCTTTAATAGGGTGGCCTAAATGTCAACAGCTTTTAAAACAATTTGTTCACTGAAATACTTGAAGCTAAAACAGGGATAGAGTGAAATCTGACTATTACATTGAACGCAAAATGTTTTATGAAACAATTAACAAAAATACTAAAAGATTCCATTAACAATAACAACATGCCTTAGTCAATTCAGGAGGCTGTAACAAACACATGGAGTGGGTGGCATAAATAATAGACATTTATTTCTCATAGGTCAGCACTCTAAGAAGGCTAACATCAAGGAGCCAGAAGATTTGATGTCTGGTGAGGATCTTTTTTAGTAAGAAGGCACATGGCTGCCTTCTTACTACGTCCTTACATGGTAGACAGGCAGTGCATCTCTCTTGTATCTCTTCTCTTAAGGACACTAACTACATCACAAGGACTCTGCTTTTATAACCTAATTACCTCCCAAAGGCTTTGCCTCCAAATACTACTACAATTTGAGTTAGGGCTTCAATATATGATATTTTGGGGGCCACAAAAATTCAATGCATAGCAGGATAAAATTATGAATGTTGTTGTTGTTAGGTGCAGTTGAGTCAGGTCCAACTTACAACGACCCTATGTGCAACAGAACAAAGGATTAATTGACACAGTGCCATATCTGGCACTATGTCAATGCTTCTCTGCCATTCATAGAATTTTCAGTGGCTGATTTTCTGGGAATTGTTTTGGGAGGGGGCTGCCAGGTCTTTCTCCTGTTTTAGGGCTGCTGGGGATTGAACCCAGGGCCTCAGAGCACAAACAGCAAACACTCTACCAACTGAGCTGTAAACCCTAGCCCCAGTTACCTATATAAGAAACTTAAAAATAAATATTCAAGGCCTAGCTAAAGAACATTAGAAAAAATTTATAGGTGTATAGAAAATGAACTCATGCACAGTATTGACCATACTTCTTAATGGGATACTTCAGTATTATAAATAGGTACATTTTCATGGAATCAATTTATATGTTATAGTAAAAAATCTAACTAGGATAAATTTTAGAACTTGATAAAGTGTCTTTCTAGGTTAGCTAGGAAAATGAATGATAAAAACAAGAAAAGGGAATAGGAAAAAGATTAATGGAAAGGAACTTTTCCTATTGGAAAGAAATTTCATGAGTAGGTTTATAGCAATGAATCATGTACACTACTCCAACATTATAGAAATTAATAATTAGAAGAGAATATGATGATTAGAAATATCAAGCATGTCTTTAATATACTTAATAGATAATGGTGACATTCCAAATTAGTTGAGAAAACATAATAGGCAATAATTTCAGCTGATGTATGTAGAGAACTTACTGTTTGCCAAGTAATGTTAAGCAATTTTCATCCAGTATCTCATGTAATCTTCACCAAACATCTAAACAGTAGGAGCTATTATTGTTCTCATTTCACAAGTTGAGAAAATGAGGCTGAGATTAGGAAAAATAAAATGCCGGATAACACAGAGCTATTCAGTGACTGAGATGGAATTCACAACACATTTCATCTGATTCTAGAAGCCTTCATACTAACCACCATACAATACTGACTATCTACTATATACAGTAAATGAATATGAGGTAATTTCATGAAATAAATTTATTATCTGATCCATACACCAAAAAATTTCTAAAATTAGACTGCTGACTACTAAAAATGAAGTCATAGTCTTTATTGGTTTTGATAATCAATTCTGAAAAGTCAGGGAAAGTTTTTCCTTGATGTGTAATAAATCCTCAAGGTATGCTTCTTGAATGTCAATATTGAATAAAAAATGGGATGGGAAAGCTTTCTTATGTGTGAAGAGAAAATAAGAAAATGAAAAATTCAATAGAATATTTAAATTAAAAGGCCCAGTGTGTCAAAAGTATCATAAATAAAATAGAACCGAAAAATGTTTGCAATATATTTGACAAATAATTCTGTCCTAGGTCAATAAATCAAAGAAAAAAATACATTCA
>VMDO01016353.1:0-48145 GCA_007922755.1 Pedetes capensis | reverse complement strand
CAAGGTAACCATCTTTCCGCGTTTTGATAAATTTTGTGAGGTAAAAGTGGAGGATGCGTTGCTATAGAGTGGTTATGAAGCAGTTAGTGGCTGCAATAGTTAAGATAGGGTAGTTAGGAGGCAAAATTATATATGTATATACATAGAAATTTATATATATGTGTATATATATCTATATCTATCTATAAATTTATATATGTATTCATCTTGTTGATTGAGATTGACCAGAACCAAATATATATATGTGTGTATATATATGTATATATATGTACATATATACATATATATACATATATACATATATATATATATATATATATATATACACATATGGCTGGGATTTAGCTCAGTTGGTAGAGTGCTCCTCTGCAGTCTCTGAGGTCCCGAGTTTGATTCCCAGCACCGCAAAATGGGAGAAGGACGGGGCAATCCACTCCCAAGGCAATCCCGAAACAGTCAGCCATTGAAAACCCTATAAGGGTCGCTATGAGTTGGAGACGACTCAACGGCACCTAACAACAACAACAACAATATCTATATCTATATCACCTGCAGCTATAGCCCTGTGGCATCCAATCCCGTCAGATCTCGGAAGCTAAGCAGGGTTGGGCCTGGTTAGTACCTGGATGGGAGACCGCCTGGGAACACCAGAAGCTGTAGGCTGGGAGAAGGACCTGTCAACCCCCTCCCAAAAATCAATCTGCCATTGAAAACCCTATGAACAACAGAGAAGCACTGATAATAGTGTTTCCCCTGTTGTACACAGGGTAGCTATGAGTCAGATACCGACTCAACGGCACCTAACAACAACAACAACAACAACAACAACAACAACAACAACATCTATAACAGTACTAGAAGATTTAACCCAGGGTGCTATGGTTTGACTCTAAAATGTCCCCAAAAGTCATATGTCCAAATTCTTGGTCCCCAGGTAAAGGCACTATCTGTAAAGGCAGTGAAACTTGGGAGGTTAGACCAACCTGTAAAAGTAGGTCACTGTGGAAGTTTTGCCTGGACCTCTGGTTCCGGTCACTCTGCTTGCTT
The DNA here is from genome assembly GCA_007922755.1 of Pedetes capensis. Taxonomy (NCBI): domain Eukaryota; kingdom Metazoa; phylum Chordata; class Mammalia; order Rodentia; family Pedetidae; genus Pedetes; species Pedetes capensis. The sequence continues at coordinate 47,098 of VMDO01016353.1, read as the reverse complement.
CCACACACCGTGATGTGAAGTCTTCCACCACGGACCCTGCCAGCGATGCCATAATGCCTCCCTGCCACTATGGACTGAAATACTCTGAATTGTGAGCTAACTATATTAATTGTATTTATTCAGGTCAAGTATTTTTAGCTTTTACATATGATAGAGAATATATAATTTTTCTGTGTCAAGTTTATTTCACTTCTAGCATAATGTTCTCCAGTTCCATCCATTTTTCTGAAAATAATAAGATTTCTTCCTTCTTGATGGCCGACTAATACTCCATTGTGTATATGTACCACATTTTGATGGGCACCTAGGGTGATCTGACATCTTAGCTATTTCAAGTAGTGCCACAGTAAACATGTTGCTGTCACATGCCATTATGTCAGGTCTGACTCATAGCAACCCTATGTGCAACAGAATGAAACACTCCCTGACATTGTGCCATGCCAGGCAATATTGTTAATGCTTCTCTGCTATTCATAGGGCTTTCTATGGCTGATTTTTGGGACATGGGCTGCCAGGTCCTTCTCCTAAGCAGCACCCAGTATTCCCAAGTGCTCTCCCATCCAAGGACTAACTAGGCCTGACCTGCTTAGCCTCCAAGATCAGATGGGATCGGACACCAGGGCATTACAGCTACAGACTCAATAAACATGGGCATGTGTATTGGTCAGTTGGTACTTCACAGTGACAGAGAATCTGACCAAAACAAATTGATGGAGGAAGAGATTTATTGGGAGCTTCAGCTAGAGGACTTTAGCCATAGGAGTAGAAAATATTATAGCAGGAAAGGTATGGTGGGCACCATGGCACAGAACCTCACATCTTGTTGATTGGGAAGGAGAGAGCAGAGAGAATGACTGGAACCATTGGTCCAGGTAAAAACTTCCAAAGGTCTGCCACCAGGTGGCCACTTCCAAAAGCTAAAATCCCACTTCCCAAAGTTGCATGGCCTCCACGAACAGCACCACCAGCTGGGGACCCAATGTCCAAACACATGACCTTTGGGGGACATTTAGATCCAAACCATAACATTCTGCCCCTGCTCCCCAAAGGTCATGGCCATCTTATAATGCGAAACGCATTTAGCTCAACTCCAAGAGTCCTCAAAGTCTTAGCAACCTCAACTCTGTTCAAAAGTGCAACTCCAAAGTCTTCACTGAGACTCCAGGTAAACTTAGCTGTGGGCCCCTGGAAAACAAAAGGGAAGTTACATTATTTCCAACATACAATGGCACAGAGTAAGCATTCCCATTCCAAAATGGAGGAATGGGGACACAGGAAGGGAAGATTGGCTCAAAGCAAGACCAATAACCTGCTGGGCAAACAAATCCTGTGGCTCCATGTCTGGCATCTGGCATATGCAACATCATCTGACATCTGATATCATCTGGGTTTGAACAGGCTTGGGCAGCTCCATTCTCATGTCCTTACCATTTCCAGTACACAGTGCCCTCATGGGTTAGCTCTAGCTGTTGGTAACTTCCTTCAGCTGACACTCCCTGTTGCTGGCATATCCCACATTCTGGGATGTTCATGGCTGCTTAGGCACCCTCAAAGCTTCACACATCAGTCCTTCAGGGGCTCCCTGCAGGGCACCCAACACTGGTACACATAGTAGGGCTTCCAGGCTATCTTCTGGAACCTTGGAGGCAGCCTCTATAGCCCCTTAACTCTTGCATTCTGCATGCCTGCAAAACTAGCATCACATGGGTGACACCAAGGATTGCTGCTAGCTCAAGAGATAGCTTCACCTTTTTGAACCATAGCTTTAGTAGTGGCCTTTGTATGCACAGGCTGAGAAACCATTTCCCTGGGCAGCTCCCTTGTATCAGAATGTCCTTGAAGCTTTCACTTTTCAGACACTCTCCTTTTAAATGGGTTTTTAGTTTTACATCCTAGGTCTTAGAAGGGAAGGACCTGGTCAACTCATTCTGTGCCTCAAGGGGATTTTTATTGTCCCAGAGAAAAATTTGAGCCTCCCTGTACTGCAGGTTATCCCTTTAACAATCAAGGCCCAAACCAGCTGTATCCATAGTAACTTTAGACAAACCATAGCTTTTTTCCTCTTTAAGCTGCACATTTTCCAGATCTTTATGCTGTTCCTTTTGCTCCATTTTCCCTCATAAATCTGGCTAAAAGCAGCAAGCACAACCATGTCACACCCCCTATACTTTGTCTCCCTCATGACATTTCCTCCACTAAGTTAAGTCTATTGCTTTTTAATTCAGACTCACTCAAATCATTAGGACATGGACAAACCACAGATAAGCTCTTTAGAATGTAACACAAATGCCTTCTAATCTAGTGCCCAACAGAGTCTTAATTTTCCTCTGAAACCCTGTGAGTCCTGTCTGCATTTCTATCAGCCATGGTGTTCTGGTCTTCCTTACTCCCATAAGAACTGTCCCCCAAGCTCTGCTTACAGAATTCCAGGGTTCCTCTTACTAGCATCTCCAAACTCTTCCAAATTCCTCCCACAAATAAGTTCCAATGATTTAGGAGCCGCATGCTCAGGTTTGTGTACAGCAATGACCCCACTGTCTGGTACCAATTTTATGTATTAGCCAGTTGTTGTTTTGCTGTCTCAGAGAAAACAACTGGAGCAAACTTATGGTAGGAGAGATTTATTGGGAGCTCACAGATAGAGGATCATAGTCGACAATGGTGAGAGGGCAGGTGTGGCAGCATTTGATGGAGGGTCCATTGCAGACAACCTCATGGCATGGCATGGCAGATCAGGAACAGAGAGCTAACACTGCCAGATCCAGGTAAAACCTCCAAGGGAGATGCTTCTGCAAATAGCACCACTAGCTGGGGACTCGATGTTCAAACACAAAACCATCGAGGGTCATTTAGATCTAAACCATGGTAGCATATAAGTATCTCTTTGGTATGTTGAGGTTCCTTGAGCTATATTCCCAGAAGTGGATATTGGGGTCATATGGTAAATCTGACTAGGGTAATAGGCAGGAAGAAAGGGGATGAACAAAGGGCCTCTATGGCCAACTGCTTCCCAGACATCATTTGGGACCTGTGAATATCAGTGTGTCAGCCTCCTCTGGTATGAATGGTTGGCAACACCTTTTGGTGTAGGCAGAGGGTGTTTCCCATGCCTGGACAAGGTTGGGGACCTCCTTTGATGCAAGACTCCTCCTTCATTAAAAAGAAAATCATATTTGACAACCCAAAGAAGATAAATATAGGTGAAAGGTGGAAGAAAATGGCATGCCTGGAGATAAGAATTGGGAGGATTAGCTTTCCCCTTAATGAGATACATACTTATCCTTCCAAAGCTCCACCCCTGGGACAGTTGCTCAGAGTCTCCCTGCTGGGATTGACTTTTTTTTTTTTTTTTTTTTTTTTGCAGTACTAGGGGTTGAATCCACAGCCTCGCACTTGCATGCATTGTAAGTGCTGCACCACTGAGCTGCAGCCCCCAGCCCCCCCTTTTTTTTTTACTTTTTGAGACAGGGTCTCACTAAGTTACACAGACTGCCTCTGGTCTCGAACTTATGATCCTCCTGCCTCTGCCTCCCCAGCCACTGGGATTACAGGCATGCACCACCATGCCTGGCTGGATAGACTATTTTCTGACTCTAACTCAGACAACATAACTTTCCTGCTCCCTTCTCTTTCCATCTTGCTCCTCCTGACAGCGGCCCAGATCACTAGCCTGCTTCCCTGCTGCTCAGAGTGTCTTCTTCTCTCTGGCTTCAGCAAACTGCCCTTGAGTTCCCTTCTGTGTCTATCTTTAAATTCCCTCATCAAAGAGACCAGAAATGGGACACTGTGTCCCCCACCCCCGGTGACATTTTTTGTGACTCTGCTAGGACATTCAAGGGGATCGTCCTGAGGATAGGTGACCTTATTCTCAATATAACTTTGCCCCACATTCAGCAACAAATCTACTTTCACCAACATAACCATTTGTAAGTGTGCAGTTCAGTGGCATTGAATACATTCACATTGGTGTGTCTTCATCACCACCACACATTTCCAGAACGTTCCCATCTTCTCCCACTGAAATTCTGAAGAAATGGCCTTTCTACAGCTGTGCTTTCTTAGTTACTTCTGTAATGGTCTCAGCAGCCCTCCAGGAGGTACGTACAGGTAGTGTCTTTTTTCCAATGCATTTGAAAGCATTCATTCATTCAATGTTCATCCATGCTCTTTCTCAGGTTGATTATTTATATTTGTATTCACACAGGTAGAGTGGGCTTGAAGAAGTTTTGGATACTTGAAGACAATTCTTTCAGCTAACAAATAGACCCTATCTGTGTGCCAACTTGGAGTTTAGCTCAGTTGGTAGTGTGCTGCTCTGTGCTCTCTGAGGCCCTGGGTTTGATCCCCAGAACTGCAAAAACAGGAGAAGGACCTGGCAACGCACTCCTGAATCAACCCCCCAAAAATCAGCCATTGAAAACCCTATGAATAGCAGAGAAGCATTGACATAGTGCTGGGCGTGGCACAGTATTGGGTGGTGTTTTCTTCTATTGTACATAGGGTGGCTACGAGTCAGACCTGACTTGATGACACCTAACAACAGCATGCTTTAACTTAAAATTATTCTGACTTATCAGAGATCGTATGTGCATGGAGGCTTCCAGATAGCCAGTCATATTTCTATTGAACCTGGGCAAGAGATTTTAGGAATAAAAAAATGATTGTGATACACTGCAGTAATATCAGACCTACCGTCCGTCCTTCCTTCCTTTCTTCCTTCCTTCCATCCTTCCTTCCTTCCTTCCTTCCTTCCATCCTTCCTTCCTTCCTTCCTTCATTCTTAGAGAAAAAGAATCTTCAAAAATAATAACAGACTGGAAATAATTATAACAACACCAATAACACCAAAGAATGGTAATAATAGAGATGGGCTAGAAAATTCAGGTAATAGTACTGACAATGTAAAAAGATAGTTCACTACAGAAAAAGTTCCAATCTTAAACATAATTGGGACCCAAGGATATATAGAAAAATATTCCCACAAAAAGAGAAGCAAATGGAAGAGAGGTCTTTGGGGGGGGGGTGGACGAGGGGATGAAGTGCACAAGAGGATAAGGGGGAACTTATATGTGCAATGTACAACAAAATGCATATACGGAAATGTCACAATGAAATGCATGTTAAAATGAATCACATTAAGTTGTACATTAAAAATTTCCAATAAAAATAATAATAGATAAATATTCAGAAGGCCATGGCCATTGTCAAGGAAGACATAAAAATAGAGTAGCCTTGGTTTAGGGCACTTGAAGTGCAGGCAGGAGGTCACATTCAGACTCATTCCCAGCTGACCCTTTAAACTGGGCTGTAGTCATGCCCCCATGTGAGCTGACTTTTGTACTCGATGAAGCCTACCATTTCCTGAAACATTGTTTTTTAACCTCTCCTGACCTATACCATGGGCCTCTTTCTTTCTCCCAAACAACACAGAGACCGAGATGACACCCAATCCCTTTCATATAAGACAGTTAAAATTCTTCCAGTATCAGTCATAATTGCTGGCTGGGAAGTGATGTCATTTCCAGCCGTATTTCCATTTAAAGCATAAATGCGGCCACCATTTTGTAAGAGGCCATTTTCAAGATTGCTTGAATTTGTGTTTTCCCAGATTGAAAACCCAATTAGCCTCCAATAAATATAATTTTCTTTGTTACCCACTAGGTTGATTTTATGCTGACCTGACATCATTGGAATCATCACAAGGAACTCATGAACTTCAGTGGGGGGCCAAGGGGGTATGTGCAGTGGGTGGGCCCCCCTTGCAGATTAGCTGTCACTGCCTGTGATCAAAGCTCAGTTTGCTATTTCAGAACTACTAATGCTGGCTGGTACAATTCTCAGTTCCTTAACTGTGCTGAGTGGGGCTGACCCTGAAGGCTGGCTGAGGGATGGGTTGCCATGGGAGCAGGCAGCATCTACGGCCACCTGCTCCTCCCTGAGGCCCCTCCCAGTCCCAACTTAATAAAGCAGAAAGCACCTTTCTTTGTTGCCAGCATAGACATCTCCGTCCTCCAGGAACTAACTGCATAAAACTGGGGTGTCTCACAGAGTACTTGGCAGGGGAAAACATAGGTAGTGAAGAGTTGGCCCATCTCTGGCTGGATAACCCTAAAAGAGATGTGAGGCTATTTAAGCATTAGGAATGCCTGGGCTGTGGGATCCCCAGAGGCTGCTCCCAGCCTTGCCTTTGCCTGCATTAAAGGCTGCTTGGTCCACAGAGATGTTGAAAGGGCACCAAGAGGGGACAAAAAGGAGACAGAGTAACATAGCTGCCCCAGCTACTTCCCAGTGAGATTGATTAAGGAGACCCTCTGCTCCTAGGGGCCCTGGGCAGGTGTTAGTCACTATTAACATTAGTGATCAGGGTTTTATTTAGTTCTTATCACGAACACACCTTCTGATATTTATTTTCCTGTAAATAGGCAAAGCTGTCAGAGGATGGGCCTCCAGCTGTAGCCCTGTGGCATCTGATCCCATCAGATCTCGGAAGCTAAGCAGGGCTGTGCCTGGTTAGTCCTTGGGTGGGAGACCACCTGGGAACACTAGGTGCTGTAGGCTTGGGAGAAGGACCCGGAAACCCACTCCCAAAAATCAATCTGCCATCAAAAACCCTATGAACAGTAGAGAAGCACTGACAATAGTGTTTCACCTGTTGTATGTAGGGTCGCTATGAGTCAGATACCGACTTGACGGCACATAACAACAACAACAACATCAGAGGATAGGGACACTTGACTCCCCAGTTGGCAGCTGTTGGATTTTGCTTTGGGCACTGGCTATCTTAAGAAAGAGGACTGTTGGCCAGCTGACTTGTCCTCCTACCAGCATCTGCCATTGTGAACACTCCATGGATGTCTTGGGGAAGCTACATGAATGCAAAAGTTTACTATGGCTCCTGGGGATGTAGCCCCAGCCACAACTGTTTGAAGCAGCTTGCAACAAAATTTCCCTATGCCCATTTCCATCCAGGCCAGACATGGAGCACTCCCCCTGGTGGCCGAGCAGAGGCACCTCTGTGACTGGTGCAAAAGGGACAATGCTGTGATTGATGTAAACACCCCTTTCTGACTATATGAGCAGGCTCTTTGGCTAACTCAGTGAGTCAACTGGGAGACACCCTCTGCTGCTTCCCCTGGTGTTATAACACTAGGCTTTTTGCCCACATTCAGTAGAGTGAGCTGTGCTGCTAACATGAAGAAAGAAGTAGCAGGGACAACAAGATGATGGTGGCAGCCATAGTGAAGATGGTAGAGCAGCAGCAGCAGCCATGGCAGTGGAGGCAATAATAAAGTAGCCAGCCTGCTGAGACACAGAGTGGTGGAGAGCCCAGTTGCCCTCCCAACATCATCATCAGCAGAGCAGCAAGAACTGCACAGCTCTGACAGTGGCAGTGGGGGATTTATGGGAATGGTAGGAAGGAGCGGAAATGAGAATGGCAGGTTTCTGAAGGGTGGGTGATGTGAGAACTGCATGGCCTTAAAGAGACACAGACAAATGATTGACAGTCTGAGTGGCCAAAGTGCCAAGATAGAGAGGCACTGATAGCTGCCAAAGGGACAATACCACAAGATCAGTGGCCGGCAGCAAAAGCAGAAGCCGTGGTAGCAGCAGAAGGGCCGTGATAGTTGTGATAGTAGCTATAGCAATAAGCAATGGCTGAACAGTCTAAAAGATCGACTAGGGCTAGAGGAGATGGGGCAGCAGAAGTAGAGAGGAAGTGAGAGAGGGTGGAGAGTGGAGGCTGAAGAGGGACAGAAGGTTTTAATGATCCAGAGAAAAGAACCTGCAGCCCTGGCCACTGGAAGAGTTCCAGAGAGCCACCAAGTCTTTAGGACCGAGAGTTTCAGACACCGTGGGCTGGGGAGCTGTAACACTGGCCACTGTCAAGGGCTGAGTAATCCTGATACCCAGACACAGGAGCGGTAATACGGCTGCTTCAGGGGAGACTCAGAGTCACATCCCATGGTCCCAGAGCCCGTGGCCCCAGTGCCCTGGTTCCCACCCCATCATTCTGCTGTGTTCCATTTCTACTCTTTTTGCATCCTTTCCCCCTTTCCTCTTTTCTTCTCCCCAGACATACATAATCCCATCGCCCACTTGTGCCTAGCAATCTATCTGTCCCTTCACCAGTAGTTAGGTCAAAGAACTAGCTGTCTACACCTGGCCACTACAATCTGATTTGATTTGAAGCCACCTGGTTAGCATGTCAGCAAAGGGCACATTTCAAAAGCTATACCTACAATGAATGGAAATGTGTCTCAGGGAGATATATATCCCCCTGTGACAGAATCCTGGAAGCACTGGGAAGTCCTGGCAGAGTGAAACCTGCTAAATGCTGTTTGAGTCTGCATTTCCTGGCTGATGGTCCCCACAGAGCACTTCCAGCCCTCGGGACACAGGTGCCATCCTGCAGATATGTCTGTCCCTCAGAGCCAGCCTGCAGATGGAGCTCTGGCTGGACCTTGACCTGCTCACTTGACCCTTGACCTTGACCCTTGACCCTTGTCAGTCAGCATCTCCTGCTTGAAACACTCTTCCTCCTGTGCAGAGATGGTGAGGTCCCCTACCTCTCTCAAGACCCAGCTCTCACGCCCTGCTCTCCCGGAGGCTGAGCGGGCTCCTTCCCTCGGACATGTCACCTCTTTCCAGGGAGACCAGAGGCAGTGCCACTTGGGGCCATGACCCAAGCTCCTGCCTTGACTATGTCTGCCAGGTGTGTGTCGGGGTCCCCAGACTGGTGCCTGATGTTGGAAGGGCAGCAAGAGGGGACAAAAATGGGGCAGAAAAACATAGCTGCCCCAGCTGCTTCCTGGTGAGATCGATTAGGAGGACTGGATGGACACAAAGTGGAGTGGAATGGACGACGTCCTTACCCCCTGGGGAGGATAGCCAGTGGAGTGAAAGGTGGCAGAGCGTTCGGCCTCTCCTCTCCTCTCTTTTCTACAAGGACATCCCTAGAGGCCAACCCCGGTCATTACCCTGCGTCCTTGGGATGGGGGCACGTATCTATCCTCTAGCCACGCCCCCTAGAACACCAGGGGTACGCTCCGTTCTTGCAGACAGTGCCTATATTGCAGGTGTGACATTGAATGCTGGAGTGCCCAGGGCCATGGGAAGGGTGCAGGGGCTGGGTTGCCCACCGCACCCCGACTTCCCAGGCTGTCTACACACAGGGGCTTTGCCCTGTGTAGGAGCTCCTGATTTCATCCCCCACAGCTGATGGGCAGGAGGTCTTCATTCTAATAGGACGGGGTGTCGTGCGATCGCAGGCCCCCAGGCCTTTGAGAACAGACCAGCAAACGCAGCCGCACTGCCCGCCAGGCCGTCTTCAAAGCACCCAGAAAAACCACGCCGATGCCTGTGTCGCAGCGACAAAAGAATCAAAGCGATCCTCGGTGTTGCTCCTGAGTAAAGACTTTCAAGACGCGGTTCCTGGGGGCCTCCTGCAAATGCTTTGGCTGCTCTGCTCCCCGGGAGGCGGCAGCTGCCAGAGAGTGCCCGGTGGCCTGGGGCATTGCCTTGGCAACCAGCACCTCCCCAGGTCCCCTGGGCCTGTCTGAGGAGCAGCCACAGCTTGGGCTGGGGGTGGGGGGCGAGAGCGGGGGCTGGAAACTCAGCTCCCCGTAGCCCGTGCTTTTTACCTGGGCGTTTTCTCTTGTGCCGATTCCCTTTCTGATCTGGCTTAATAAATATCTATTAAGTGTCTACCGAGTTCCAAGCTCTGTCCTGAGTGTTGGGGACACAGCTGTGAGCAGGATGAGGTACCGTCCTCGTGGGGCTGGCGTTCTGCCACAGGGCATTGCGGATAATCAACAAATGGTGATTTCGCGGGGTATTTATGAGAAAAAGATACAGCGGGGAAGGGGGAGAGGGGCCCAAAGTGGCTCCATTTCTAGGGTGATGTATAATCGCAGCTCTTTCCCTGGCCTTCAGTCCTGTGCTACTGTGTGACGTTCATTTCTCAGACAGAGAGACTGGCCCTCCCCGGGGGCTGGTGCTCCCTCCCCAGGGCATGCTGTGACCGGCTGGGCCCCTGTGGGACCCTGGAGCCAGCTGCCTTGGCACATCCACGTCTAGAGCCTTGTTGAAGGCGGTGGGCGGAGCATTTCCACGTGGGGTGGCCACGAGGGTAAGCAATCACCTGTGGTGGTCGGGAGGCAGGGCTGGGCACCAGGAGAACAGAGGGGGACAAGGGACACAGGGCCTGGCCTGGCTTGGTACGGAGCGTGTCACCCCCGCTCAGCAGGAGCCCTAGGGAAACTCAATGCAGAAGTGACATCACTGGCTGTTCTAGACCCCAGGGAGTCTGCAGCGGAGGACCCAGGGACAGAGTGGTCTTCAAGAGGACCCTCACCACTGGGCGTCCCAACAGGTGGCTCTGGCCTCCCTCACACCCATGGTGAGACCGGTGCCACCTTGTGTTGGTGACACTTCTGTCCACAATGCAGTCCTCAAAGGCCTACAAGAAAGAATTTATTGCAGTGAAGAAATAAGCCAGGTCCTTTTCTCTCACCAGCACAGCGACAAGTCAAAAGGCTTTTTGTTTTTGTGGTGGTTGTTATTAGGTGCCATTGAGTTGCCTCTGACTCATACTGACCCTCACAGGGTTTTCTATGGCTGATTGTTTCGGGATTGCTTCGGGAGTGGATTGCCACGTCCTTCTCCTGTCAAAAGCCTAATTTCTCATAAATCCCCTTCTGTGGCATCTTGGGTAAATGCTGTCCTGTTTTTACGTCTGCAGGGGGGAAATGCATTCAGGATTATTTTTACTTTTAGGAATCAAAAAGTGCACATATGTTGTAGGCCCTGGTCTATGGATACTCTGTGTATGTGGGGTATATATGGGTTTGGGGTGTGCAGTTTGGGGAGTGTGTGTTGTTGTTGTTGTTAGATGCTGTCGAGTTGTGTCCAATTCACAGCAGCCCTCATAGGGTTTTCAATGGCTAATTGTTTCAGGATTGCCACAAAAGTGGATTTCCTTGGGAGTGGATTGCCACGCCCTTCTCTTATTTTTGTGGTGCTGGGAATGGAACCCGGGATCTCAGAGACTGCAGATTGGTGCTCTACCAACTGAGCTAAATCCCAGCCCCTTGGAGGCTGTGTGGTGTGTGCATTTATGGTGTAAATGTGTGTGTGTCTGGCGTGTGAAGCATATCCATGGGGGGGTGGCATTTGTATGTGTGGTATGCCCATCTGGCATGTGTATCTAAGCATTGTATGGTGTGAAACGGTGGGTCTGTGGAGTGATGGATGTGTGTTTTATGTGTGTGTGGTGTGTGGTGTGGTGTTATGAGTATACAGCAGGTAGCTTATGTGGAATGTGAATGACGTGTGCATGTTGTGCAATGTGTATGTGTTATGAGTATACAGCAGGTAGCTTATGTGGAATGTGAATGACGTGTGCATGTTGTGCAATGTGTATGTGTTATGAGTATACAGCAGGTAGCTTATGTGGAATGTGAATGACGTGTGCATGTTGTGCAATGTGTATGTGTTATGAGTATACAGCAGGTAGCTTATGTGGTGTTATGAGTATACAGCAGGTAGCTTATGTGGTGTTATGAGTATACAGCAGGTAGCTTATGTGGAATGCGAATGACGTGTGCATGTTGTGCGATGTGTATGTGTGTGTGTGGTTTATGGTACGTGCATGTGCGTGTGTGTGTGGTGTGTGTGTAGATGTTTTTGGGTTGAGCAGGCGCTTGCGTGGTGTGTAATACATATACGTGTTGCATGCTGTGTGGTGTGCATGCGTATGTGTTTTTGGTTTGGGTACGTGTGTGTCTGCAGGGAGCTACATACGTGATGTGATTATGTGTGTGTGTGCGCACGTCAGCATGAGGTATGTGGTAAAAGTGGACTATGTGGGGTGTGGGGTGTGTGTATGGGGGGCTCTCTGTGCTTGTGGACTGTGTGCATGTGTGGCGCTCTGTGTTTATAGTTTATGCAAAGGTTACGAGGATGAGGGAGGCCCAGGTGGTGACATGCTGACATTTCCAAAAGGCAGCAGTGACTGACTTCCTAGGTCTCTTTCAACATTCAGAAAGATTAAAAAAGAAACACCGCGCATGGGAGGCAGTGGCTGGGCGGAAACAGTCCCATCCGCGCAGACTGGCTTTGAAGTACGTCATTTCCTCTCTTATTAAACTCTCATCCTATCTTAAGTGGACAGCTAGTGCTTTGCTGTCTCTTGGGTTAAAAGCCAGAATGCTTTTTGGGGGGCCATTTTGAAGCCAATGAAACACATAGGCAGCTTCCACGCAAGTCGGGGTGTGGAAAAATAGAAGTTCAAGTGTCTGTGAAAGATTGGGATTCACCAGAACAACCCGTCAAACATGGGCGAGTCGCAGGCATCGGAAACCTTCAATCAAAGTGAACTCTCTGGTTGGGTTCTCAGCCCCTGACCATCTCCAGCTGGTCCAACCTGCTAGTATGGCCCAGGGCCCTCTGTGGTCCCCCTCCTTTCTGCCACCCCAGGACTGCACCTTCCACATCCTGGTCCCAGGTCCTTTGGAACCCAGGACTGGCCCTGGCCCCATTAGGTGTCAGGTGCACCGGGCAGGGCTTGCCATGATGCTTTTGGGTCTAATTCCTTTATGCCGTGGGAACGGGGTGATCGCCCGCCCTGACCTTCCTCTTTCCTCCCTCATTTGGATCTCATAAGAAGGAGGAGTGTCCTGGCTGCATCCACACAGGGGTCCAGACTACACCTCCTTAACGGGCTGTGGCTGGCAGGTCTCCTTCAGAGCTGGGGTGCAAGGGACCGAGGGGAAAAACTCAGCTGACAGATGACAGGCAGGGCAGGGTCTGCACGGTCTCTTATGCAGGGGCAGGTGGCGGATGCTGTCGCCTCTGCGGGCCACTCCTGCCACGGATCCACCACGAGAAGGCTGCGTTTGTGGTCCGAAAGCACCCGTGGACCTGTGGGGGGGTGAATGTGCTCCTGTGACACTCTGACATTGATATTGGGATCTCAGGCAATTCTTGTTGTTGTCAGGTGCCGTCCAGTCGGTATCCGACTCACAGTGACCCTATGTACAAAAGGCAAAACACTATGTCAGTGCTTCTCTGCTCTTCATAGGGTTTTCAACGGTGGATTGATTTTTGGAAGTGGGTTGCAGGTCATTCTCCCAGACAATTCTTATGTGCTATGAAATGTTATCCTTCTTTGATTTTTTTTTAACCATTTGAAAATGCAGAGACCATTCAGGAGGCCACAGGTGGGAGGCTGGACTTGGTGCCTGGGGAAAGCTCACTAGGAGTCAGAAAAGCGGGGTGCTGGGCTCCCCAGGGCTAGCACAGCCTTCTCAGGACCGAGGTCAAAGAATGACTGTAAATGCGGATGAAGGAATCAGGCTCAGCGGCACCAAGGCTGCCCTTGGTTTTTCCCTCCCAGGAGCAATTTGCCAGGACCCTCAGACACTGCCTTTCCTGTTCCCACGACATCCAGACTGTTCCTGAGAGAAGACTCTTACTCCAGCTTTCACACCGGTAAGTGGATCATTGTCTACACAAGCCTGTTGCCCACTTGCTGCACCTATTGGCATAGGGGAAAACTTTAACAAAGTTACAATGTCAAAACTTTAATTAAATTACAACTCAGTTGCAGAAACCAAAGTTGTCCCTGCTCAGGTAATACTGAGGCTTTTGCAGAAGTCTCCCTGACCTTGCAGTTGGAGCTAGTGGCCAGGCCAGTGAAGGGACTTTTTTTTTTTTTTTTTCCCCAGTACTGGGGGTTGAATCCAGGTCCTAGAGCTTGCATGCTCTGCAAGTGCTGGACCACCAATCTGCACTCCCAGCCCATTTTTTTACTTTTTGAGACAGGGTCTCACTAAGTTACGCAGACTGCCTCTGGTCTCGAACTTGCGATCCTCCTGCCTCTGCCTCCCGAGCCGGTGGGATGACAGGCCAGCACCACTGCGCCTGGCAAGGGATGCTCTTTGATAGCAATGTCCTCCCTTACAAAAATGAGCTGCCCAGACGCCTCCTTTGGCTTCTAGAGAAGTAAATTCTTTGAGTTATTAACTTGGGTCAGGGCTTCTCTGCGTATTGGCTGGCCACGGAGTGAAAATCCAGGTGTAAATTGTAGACCATCTCTGCTCCTGCTGCAGGAAAAGGTGCAGCTCTTTGCTCTTCTGGATGGGAGCATGGCTTTTGCTGGGCGTATTGGCAAAGGAACCAGATAATTCAAGCCTCTATCCTGGGCTCTTGGAGGATAAATAACTAAAGCCATGTAGATGCCTCTTGCTCAAGTCAGCTTTGTCCTAATAAATGTTCTTAATCTCAGGAAAAATGGGAGAAGGATGTGGCAATCCACTCCTGAAGCAATCCCTAAACACTTGGCCATCAGAAACCCTATGAATAGCCAAGAAGCACTTGATTCTAGAATCACAAGTAAAGCCCGTTAAGAGCCACAGAACTATAGATTTGCTCTGTTCCATGTTTTAACAAAACAGAGCAACCCAAGGCTAAACCGACCATAGGCCCCACTGCTCCCGCCCTTGCAGCCGCCCTTGTGCAGCCTCCAGCCCCTCCAGCCCTTCCCAGTCACTCATGGCTCACAGAGCATCTCCAGGTGTGGAAACGTGCTGTCCACGTGGAACGGGTGCGTCACCCACTGGCCCACTGAAGCTGAGTCACATATGGCCAGTGGCATTTCTGGCTGGGACGCTGCCCCCCGCAGGTGGGAATCATCCTGTGACTCCCCAGCTCTGCTTCAGTGTAACCCCTGACTCTGGCTATATACAGCTGTCTAAGACGAGAGTTTGAAAGCACGTGGACGTGCACAGAGAAGCTCTTGAAGACGCTCACAGTGGACACCACTCTGTGCCACTTTTAGAGGCCAGCAGAGGACAGGGCAGGAAGTCAAGAGTGGCCTGAGGCCAGCTACGTTTTTCTCCCAGAGTAAAGGAGTCCTCACAGAGGGTTAGTGGGTCGATGTGAGCACCTGGGATCTGCCACGTTTGACAGGTATGGAATTCCAATTGTCTTTGTTTTGGAATTCCCATTGCATCGTCCAGACATGGATTGAGTCTGCATGCCAGCTTCGGGGAAATAACGCACACCCTTCCTTTCCGATTCTCTTTTTCAGCTCAAGACAGATGGCCACTGATGGGAGATTATCTGAACGTACTGCGAGGGGCAAGCTGGTCCTCAGTGCAGGCTGGGAAAAAAACCTCTGTTGTGAATTATTCCACTGGATCTTGAGGGTAGTATACACAGCTGCGGGGCCCATGGGTGGGTGTGATTTGTATCTGCTCAGCATCCTAATTACAACCTATAAATCTTCCTTTGCTGTCTCAATAAAGGTGAAATACCTGTAGTTCCTATTTCCCTTTTCAGCTTCCACAATATTATCTTCTTTCCTTTCTTTGCAAAGGAGTCTGCCACATTTAAGCTCTGAATGACCGTGGTCCCTTTGAGCAAATACGGAGCAAAGCAGGATTAGAGATAAAAGCAAATAATTTAAAGATATGTTTGAAAGAGATGTTTTCAGACCTCTACTCTAAAAATCTTTGTTGTTGTTAGGTGCTGTCAAGTCAGTATCAGACTCATAGTGACCCTACATACAACAGGCAAAACACCATTGTCAGTGCTTCTCTGCTGTTCATAGGGTTTTCAATGGCTGACTGGTTTTTGGGAGTGGGTTGCGGGTCCTTCTCCCAATCCTACAGCACCTGGTGTTCCCAGGCAGTCTCCCATCCAAGGACTAACCAGGCCCCACCCTGCTTAGCTTCCGAGATCTGATGGGATCGGATGCCACAGGGCTGCAGCTGCAGGCCAGTAAAAACCTAGGTAGGTGGGATTGGCACATCCCCACATAATTTTGTCCATTGAAGCTGATACCGTGCTTTACAGATGGGATTTCATAAAGAGCATATTTATAGAGAGTGGATCTAACCTTTCGCTGTTACTGCAATACCGCCGTTACTTATTACATCTCATGCAACAAAATCTCCCTCCACAGCATCTCCCTGGGCAGGACGTGGCCAATGGCTAGCCATGTTGGGTCAGGGTGAGAACTGGGGACAGTTTGTAGTTGCTTCAAGGAGAAAAACCACATTTCTGAGACAGAGCGTTATAGTAATAGCTGGGTCCGAGTTATAGGGCTGTGGTTCAAGTGAAACCTGTGCAAATACATCTGTACTAGTCAGCTTTACTGACATTGTGATCAAGAAACCACTTCAGGGAAGAAAGATTTATTTTGGCTCATGGTTGCAGATGGCTCAATCTGCAGTTGGCTGGCTCCATCCCTTTGAACCTGAGGTGAGGCTGAACACCATGGCAATGGGAGCCACAGCGGAGGCTGCTCACTTCATGGTGGGCAGGAAGCAGAGAGCAAGGAAGTCAGTGAGGGCCAGGACCTACTTCTGTTGCCCTGAGGCGCTGCACCCCCAAGCATTGCACAGTGAGTCCACCTCCCTTCACCCTGTTTGGCCCTCAGGATGACTGGCTAGCCAGAGACAGGTAAGATTGCTAGTGGAGAAGGACAACCCAAGACAGGCACAGTCATGGAGAGGCCATCAGGAGAGGCAAGGCTGCCTGCCTGGATGAAGGGAGAGGCACACTTGCCCACTTGGTCCCTGTGCCCCTTGCTGGCTTCTATTGTGAAGGTGTAGTGGTGTGTGCAGTACAGTGTGGTACTGAGACACTTGTCCTAGTATCCCGGAGTCCAGATTGTTGTTGTTTTTCACTTACAAGAATAGGTGTTTGATCTGTAGTCTTGGGAACAGGTTAAGAAAAGTTCATGTACTTGCTATGTGCTTGATGTGATTTGTTGATGATTAACTAAGAATAAAAAATCAAGATATAAGCTGGGGCTCCAGAGAACTTCAGCAGCTTTTGCAGTTACTCACTGACATTCTTGGTTTCTCCGACTCTTCATTTCTCGAGTTGGCATTGCGGCTTCAGTACTAGTCAGCTTTGTTGTCATTGTAATCAAGAAACCATTTCAGGGAGGAAAGATTTATTTTAGCTCATGGTTGTAGATGGCTCAATCTGCGGTCAGCTGGCTCTGTGACTTTGAACCTGAGGTGAGGCTGAACACCACGGCAGTGGCAGCCACGGTGGAGGCTGCTCACCTCATGGTGGGCAGGAAACAGGGAGCAAGGAAGTCAGTGGGAACCAGGACCTACTTCTGCCCTTTGGGTTCCATTTGCTAAAGTTTTCAGACTTTCCCCGCTGGGCACTAGATGGCCAACACATGAACCCTGGCTGGGTACTTCATACTCAGTCCATAGCAGCACCTGAAGCCTGAAGGAGTCCTGGTAATGAGCTTTGTACAGCTTTACCACCCTGGGCCAGGCCGTTGCAGAGGCTGTCAGCCAGCAAGTGGGGATGTAGGGCCACATACTGGCTTATCTTCTGAACTGGCATTTCTTGGAAGTAATTTAGATTTTTATGAATCTTCTAGCACTTGGAAAAATGGGAAATCAGGGTAGATTTCCTCTCTGACCTGAATTTCTTGTAAGTAACTTCATTTCTTTGAAAATGTAGCCTTAACCTTAGAGCGAAAATCAGGAACAGAACAGAAAACCAGGCAAGCCCAGGTAGTGAGAATTTCTCCTCCTTTCTCCCCGGGTTCCACCAACTGCTCTTTCTCAGAACAGACATCAAAGTGCCGAAATGAACAATATGGTATAATTTGGGAGAGGTTTCCACATTTCTAACCTCCCTTGCTTCTAACTTTCTACTGAAAGGGAGACAGAAAGGGAAATGGACTGGGGAGCCGTGGGTGGGCTCAGAGCAGAGGCTGGGAGGAAAAACTCATTAGAGGCAGTGTTCAGTCAAAAAGGACAATCTGTCTTTCATTGGCCGTTGACAGTTGCCAGGAAGAACACAAAGAAACAAGGCTGGTAGGGGACCGGGTAGGGTCAAACCTGCCAGCACCAACTTGGGATCAATCGAGGGGCCTGCAGAGAAGCTTCAAATCAGTGGAACACTGCCATGTACTGAAGACTGAAGGACCCAATCATAAAAGCCGTCTGGTAGAATTCTGGTGCCACCCTGTCAGGGACTTCCAGCATGATCCAGAGCCTATGTACCCACCTAGCGAGTCCCCACGTGGTGGTGACCGGGGCAGACCCCGCCCGCTGCCTCCAGAGGCTGTCTCCGCTTTTCTTCGGTTTCGTCTTTCTCTTTACTTTCTCTTTCTTTTCTCACTTTCACTTTTGGTGACTCCCACTTTTCAACTTTTTCAAATCATTCTTTTATGTCTGCTTTCCTTCCACGCCGTCCCTGGACCCATTCTTCTCTTCATTATACCGAGAACCTGACTCGGAGGACACCCCGGCGACACTACCCCCTCTTTTTAAAGCCTCCCTATCCCTCACATGAACAGCAGTCACTGTGTGGTTACCTTGGAATGCACAAAGTAGAAATGTCAGAGTTCACAAAAGAGCGATCACGAGGCACACAGTCTATTCTTGTTCTCGTCTGCTCTTGTTATTCTCCTGGCAGTAATTACGGTCTGCGATGTTACCTGGAACACTGCACTACAGAATACTGAACTGTGTCTTCTAGCAGAAAATATGAGGTTTTGTTCCTGTAAGCCTTTGGATATGACATTTCTCCAAATAATATGTAACCTTGCTTGATGTGTGCATCCGTTTGAAGACATTGTATTTAGTGCGTATTTTTTGATGCATTGATGATGATCTCATGGCCAACAGTGCTGTATTTCATATGGGAATGAAGCTCATCTAATCCATGCATTTTTCCCTCCAAAGGGCACATCATAGCCTTATACTTGGGGATCCCGGATAGCACTTCAATTCTATGCTTGGGGGTCGCCTATTTACAATAAGCAACAAAAAGCCTGAGCAGCACCTTGCTCTGCCTCAGCTGGAGATGTGTGTGTGGAGCAATTAAAACTTTTCAGCACTCTGCCTGTGTCTGGAAAAAGATTGTGAAACTGCATCAAGAACTGATTTGGGGAGCAAATACATTGTGCAAGGAGGTGAATTTGCGAAAAGGGAGTTCATAAATAATGGAAACGCAACGGTATGGTATTGCCTTCTTAGCTTGCTTGTGCCGCTACAACCAAATTAGAGTGGATGTTGTTGTTATTAGGTGCTGTCGAGTCGGGTCCGACTTATAGTGACCCTCATAGGGTTTTCAATGGCTGATTGTTTGGGGATTGCTTCAGGAGTGGATTGCCACGTCCTTCTTCCATTTTTGTGGTGCTGGGGATTGAACCTGGGTCCTCAGAGAGTGTGGAGCAGCGCTCTCTCAACTGAGCCAAACCCCAGCCCACAGAGTGGATAATTTTTTTTTTTTGACATGGGCTCATGTTATGCTGCTTGGGGTGGCCCCAAACTCCTCTGCTGGATCATTCCTCACCTCAGCCCTCCCTAAAGCTCACTTGAGATGCTGGGTATCGAATCTAGGTCCTTGTGAGTGTCAGGCAAGCACTCTACTGCCGAGCTGAACCACAGAGGAGATTAAAAATATTCACTGTGTCCATTAAAAGTATATCTTTGGCTCAAATTGGAGAAAGAAGTGCTGAAAACCCTCCATACTGTCTTCTAATAGCATTTCATTTTGAGGGAGAATGGATTCAAATGCCTAAAAAGTAACACGATTCTCGA
The DNA here is from genome assembly GCA_007922755.1 of Pedetes capensis. Lineage (NCBI taxonomy): Eukaryota > Metazoa > Chordata > Mammalia > Rodentia > Pedetidae > Pedetes > Pedetes capensis. Next base: position 27,509 of record VMDO01016353.1, on the reverse strand, counting down.
AGAGCAGACCAGGAAAACCTTGTGCGTCGATCTGACTTGAATTTGAGTTAAGCTAGCGTATTGCACCTCTCTGCTTTGCATTTGTAAAAATATGAATTGGAGGTAGAGGCAGTGGTACACCTTTGTTTCCCCAGCTACTCAGGAGGCTGAAGCAGGAGGATCACTTGAGTCCAGAAGTTCAAGACCAGCCTGGGCAGCCTTGCAAGACCTCACCTCAAAAAAAAAAAAAAAAATCTGAATTTTGAACTTAAAAGAAAGACTTTTACTCATTCATTTCTATAGAAGTATTGTTTTGTTGTTGTTAGGTGCCATCGAGTCAGTATCTGACTCATAGTGACCCTGTGTACAACAGGTGAAACACTATTGTCAGTGCTTCTCTGCTATTCATAGGGTTTTCAGTGGTTGACTGATTTTTGGGAGTGGGTTGCTGGGTCCTTCTCCCAAGCCTACAGCACCTGGTGTTCTCAGGCTGTCTCTCATCCAAGTACTAACCAGGCTGGACCCTGCTTAGTTTCCAAGATCTGATGGGATCGGATGTCATAGGGCTATAGCTGCAGGCATAGAAGTATTAATCTATTCAATTTCTGTAGGATAAAGATTAGCTCGTAGGTTCAATTACCATAAATTCCTGCTAGTACTGCAGAGACTTATTGAATATCTGATTTGTGGCCAAAACTTCTTCCTCCCCCTTCCCCTCCCGGTTGGACACTTCTCAATTAATACCTTCATTCTGACAGAGGCACAGTGATTTCTTAGAGAAGGGAGGCTTTCACTTATAATACGACTGCGTTTCTTACAGGCCAGTTAAGCTCAGAGAAATCAGTGTTTTGTCTTTTTTTTTTTTTTCTTATATGACAGTCTTTCTTTTCTTCTCTTTGGAATCACTTTCTGAGCCAAAGGTCATTTTAACACATGCTTTGGAGAACAGTCTTTGTTTTGAAAAACAGACACAGCTAAAACCCTGCAGCCTCTTTGAGCCTCTTCGACTTTGATGATCAGCTACCCAGCCAGGCGTGCAGGTGGCGTTTTGGCAGCTTGCTGCGAGGCTTTTGATCTCCTCTTAGGGTGCAGCCTTCTCTCTGATTGCAGAAGCGGGGACCAGCTTGATTGCTGTTTGCTGGGGTGGCTTCGTGGCGGTCTTGCCTCGTCGTTTTCTTTTGATACACAGTGAGGGAGTAAGAGAAGAAAGGCTTGCTCTCACCTGAAAGGTTACCTGTGTTCCGAGGCCTGGGCAGCCTTTGGGGCTACCTGCAACTCTTTCTCTTCCCTTCTTTCTGTGGCAGATGGGCATCTTCTTGGGAGGCCCTTCCTACCCAGAAGAGTCAGGATCTACATGAAAAAACCCTAATGACTGTGATTGTGCTACTGCTACGGTCCTGATCTTTGCTTTTGCTGGGTGCCTTGCCTCTCAGCATCCCCATTCCGTCATCTGTAAAGTGGGAATAATCATAGCAACAGTAACCACTTCTTCAGAGTGTTAGGATTATTTCCTGAAATAATACCTGGAAAGGACTGAGAATAAAGTGAAGGAAACGGAAACATTTCTCTCCCAAATAGGGAGGGTGGTTGAGGAAAATGAATAATTTTCTGCCTCCTTTGTGTGCCTAAAAAGCAGGGCAGGGATTCACAAAGACAAAAGGTCTTTCTGCCTTCCTGCTGCCTAAAGACAGGATGTAAAATTTCCTTGCCAATTCTTGTTTAGCCTGCAGCCTTAGCCCTGTGGCATCCGATTCTGTCAGATCTCAGAAGCTAAGCAAAGTCGGGCCTGGTTAGTCCTTGGATGGGAGACCACCTGGGAACACCAGGTGCTATAGGGTTGGGAGAAGGCAACCCACTTCCAAAAATCAATCTGCCATTGAAAACTCTATGACTAGTAAAGAAGCACTGCCAATCATGCTTTGCCTGTTGTACGTAGGGTTGCTGTGAGTCGGATACCAACTTGATGGCACCTAACAACAACAATTCTCATTGGAAATATGAAGAAGAAGAGAATGCCCATTTTCAACAATAGGACTGGCTGGTTTGGGGCTCTATGGTCAGAATGGAGCAGTTGTAATAGAGATATCATGATTCCCAAGGCCTGAAATATCTACTGGCTGCCCCTTTAAAGAAAAAGATTGACAGGGAATTCCGAGCCCTGGATCAGCTGATAAGGCAGGGTGCATAGGAGAGGTGCCTATGGATCACAGCTGCCTTTGGCCTCAGCTGAGAGGCTGCTGCAGCCACTGTTTTCTTGGCTCACAGAACAGAACTCAGGTGGCCCACAGGCATACAATACAATCCATGATGTGCTGATTCCCTTCCTGGCCCTCGATTTTCCACTCTCTTCCTGGTTGTGCTGCAAAATCCCCCAACAAATAAATGATTTATCCTTGGTTCCTCCAGTCTGGGGGGAAATCCAACTGAAGCACTACCTACACTTGGGACTTTTGGAGTTGAATCCTCTCTTCCTAGACTCTCACAGCGTTCTGATATAAGCTGGATTTCTTTTCACTCCTGAGGGGTTAGGCCTGCAGCTGTAGCCCTGTGGCATCCAATCCCGTCACATCTCGGAAGCTAAGCAGGGTCGGGCCTGGTTAGTACCTGGATGGGAGACCGCCTGGGAACACCAAAAGCTGTAGGCTTGGGAGAAGGACCTGGCAACCCTCTCCCAAAAATCAATCTGCCATTGAAAACCCTATGAACAGCAGAGAAGCACTGACAATCATGTTTCCCCTCTTGTACAGAGGGTCGCTATGAGTCGGATACCGACTCGACGGCACCTGACAACAACAACAACGACCTGAGGGGTTGAACTCAGGATCTTATGCTTGCTAGGCAAGGGCTCCACTATGAACCACACCCTCAGCCCCCTTTTATATTTCTTCATTTTGAGACAGGGTCTCGCTAAATTGCACAGGCTGCCTCTGGCCTCTAACGCTCTATCCTCCTGCCTTGGCCTCCTGAGTTGGGATTATAGGTGTGCACCATAATTTAGCTACAGCTAGATGGTTTTAATGTGAATGTTATGAAAGTTGTTAGGCCTCTCTAACTTTGTGTCTCGTAACTGAATCAGAAGTAAACTGCAAACCCTTTAATGTCAAAGAGAAACTCTGCTGCTTCTTAGGAATTGGGAAGAATGAATGAAACACACAGCAAGGCTTTGCTTTTCTTTTCTGACCAAAATCAAAGTGTAAATGTCCAGAAAGTCAGCTTCCAACAAGGAAAGAAATCGCTCCCTGCAAGAAGTGGTGACATTTCTGTCATTTGCAGATCATTTACAGGTGGCTCTGGCTTCTCTTTTGTAAGCAATGTCGTTTTCCCAGTCTTTGCAAAGCATGGAGTAACTCCCACTGTCAGGGTCAGTGACTGGACTCTCGGGCAGCCCTGCTCATCTCTCCCCTTCTGTTTCCTCTGCCTGATTGACCCTCAGGACACAGCCACCAGCAGTGTTCTGTTTATTTGTTTTGTAGTGCTAGAGATTGACTCTAGAGCCTTGTGTACGCTAAAACACACCCTTGAACAATGAGTTTGAACCCCGGCCACCACCTGCATTTTTCAACAAAGGAAATTTGGAGTTGTTTTTCCTGTTTCCGTTTCCACTGTTTTGTCTGTAGTAGCCAATGAGGTACTGACCGACCTTTTAAGTCAAAATGAAACCAAATGAATACAATGTTACTGTTTGATCCTGTAATTGTTCATTTAACAAGCAAGGTTAGGTAGATTTTTCCCCCTCTCTCTGTCTAAGATGGTCCATCTAGATATTGCATCTGAGGGGCTACTGTGGAGTGAGTCCACAGGGCCTGGCCAGGCCGCTCAGTTTCTGAATGTACAGCTTCGTTTTACCGTAGACAAGCAGGCTAAATGCAGTTACGATGGGACGGTAAGCACGACCAGCGACCCTCGCCGCCTAGCCACAGCCCACTCCAGGGAGGTGTCGCCCAGGCTGGGAAGCAGAGGACCCTGGGTCACCCAGCACGAGGGTGCAGGCTGAGGATGGGACCTCGGGGCCCAGGGGCTCCTTTGCTGGGACTCCAGCTCATGTTGTCCTATGCCATAGGCAGGTTCCCACGCTCCATGGCTTCCTGTGTCCAGGACCCCAACCAGCCTGACAGACCTCAAAACGGGGCGGAGAATCAGGGGGGCGTTGACATCAGCATGACTGCCGCACAGACTAGCAGTCCACTGACGGAAACCTAGCAGGGCCTGGGGACTTCCTAAGTAGGCATGACTTTGCTTTTTGATGAATGGGTTCCAAAGGGGTGACCCTGCTTTCTAGCCAATGAGAGCATCGCCCATAGGAACAACATCAGTGACTGTCTTAGTGGAGACCGAAAAGCTAATGAGGGTGAAGAGGACAGCGTGACAGCCATTTGCCCAGGTGACCAGGATGGAGAGGGCACTGGGCCACAACACTTGCCCAACTGGTTGCAAATAAGGCCATCATTCAGAAAATTGTCCCAGGTAGTCTTTATCCTGTTCAGACCATTGTCATTTCTGTGTTTTTACTTTTCTTATCAGCATTTTCTCATTCATTCATAGTTAATAAGATGGAATTTTTAGTAGAAAATTACACTGGCAACCCACTCCCAAAAATCAATCTGCCATTGAAAACCCTATGAACAGCAGAGAAGCACTGACAATAGTGTTTCCCCTGTTGTACATAGGGTTGCTATGAGTCAGATACCCACTTGACGGCACAACAACACAAGCTCATTAGAACTCGTTTCCTGATAGGACAGTGCTTTGGTGAAATTCTCGATTCGGAAGCCATCAACCAGACAGGCGACTCTCCCAGACTATGACTCACCTGTGTGCCCAAGTCTGAGCTTGTCTTAGACTTATCCAGCACCCAATGTGGCCTGCCTGTGTGAACCCCATCTTTGGGAATCAAGGTTTTCTCCATGTTAACAGCAGCTTCACGGAAATCATATACCACTTAAGTCCAAGGGAATCGGATGAGCGCGCCAGAATAAAAGATGGCAAGCATTTCCCGCCCTGCGCCCTCTGCCCTGGTGTGTGGCTGGCTGGAGTAATACTCCGAATGCAAAGAGAAGGCGGTCATGTGCTTAACAATGTTTTGATCAATGTTGGACGCATGCAAAGGTGATCTCACAGGGCTGTGACAGAGCTGAGAAACTGTGACCTGGTGACATTGTGGGTCCTGCAACTTCATTGCTCAATGCATTGGTCACAAGTTTGTGGCAATGGATGGGTAGGCAAACCCATTGTACTGCCAGTTGTACAAAAAAAATTACAACACAGGCAATTATATGATACAGAAAACGTGATAATACATGACTGCTTCTAGTTTATGTATTTACCATTGCTATGGTTTGAATGCCTGCAGCCCTAGTCCTGTGGCATCCGATCCCATCAGATCGCGGAAGCTAAGCAGGGTGGGTCTGGTTAGTCCTTGGATGGGAGACCACCTGGGAACACCAGGTGCTGTAGGCTTGGGAGACGGACCTGGCAACCCACTCCCAAAAATCAATCCGCCATTGAAAACCCTATGAACAGCAGAGAAGCACTGATAATAGTGTCTCCCTGTTGTACATAGGGTTGCTATGAGCACGATGCCAACTTGACAGCACCTAACAACAACAATAGTTGCAAAAGAGTCATCAAGTTAAAGAGAAATTCTGAAAATTTATGAAGTGAAAAAGTTACAGTAAGTTAAGCTTCGTTAGTTCCTTTTTGTGTTGGTTTGTTTTCGTTTGTTTGTTTGAGGTAGGGTATCTGTGTGTGGCCCAGGCTGGCCTTGCAGTGGTGACGCTCCAGCCCTTGCCTCTGCTAGGATCACAGGCATGAGCCACCACACTTAGCCTGAAAAAATATTTTCAATAAATTGAATAGCCTAAGTGCACAGTGTGTATAAGTTCTGCAGCAATGGGTACCTATGCGCTACTCATTCACCCAGAGCAGAATTTCGTTCCCCAAGCTCTACTCAAGGTAACTTCGCTATACGGGTAGACCATTTAAGAAAGCCTTTCGTGCTATATTTTTCCTGTCCCTTTTCTCTGTTTATATACGTTTGGATCCATACGTCCCTGCTGTTGTGCTCCACTTGTCTGCACTATTCAGTATGCTAAGGTGCGGTGCATGTGTGTAGCCCGGCATTAGGCTAGACCACATAGCCCATGTGTGTGCTGAGATAGACCTCTCTGTAAGTACGTACACTCTGTAACATTTGCACAATCACAAATCGCTTAGCAACGCGTTTCTCAGATTTCATTCCCGTTCCAAAGCAGCGTGACCGTGATGAGGTTTTCTTGATTCCTTATGGAGGGCAGAGGTGGGGACTATGGGTGGGCATGGTGGTCATAGCGTGCCTTGGTGCCTTCAGACAAGCTGGAGACCCCTTGCGGCCTCTGCACACATTTACCCTCTGTGCTCTGTTGAATTCTGCACTTTGCTGCATTGCTCTATCGCTCGGGAGTCTCACACTAATGCCACAGCTGAGGATGTCATGGGAATGCCAGCTGAGCTCTTTCTTGCATTGTATCTTCTCTGGGAAAGTTCGACTTTCCTTGGTGATGCATCGCAGAGCCACACCCTCACCCCAGCCAGGCCCAGCAGAGCGTTACCATCTTGAACTCTTTTCAAATGTGCAAATCCATCTCCTACATCTTAACAGTCACATAGGTCATGCCTTTTATCTGTTCAATAATTTAACTTGTTCAAATACATGTCTGCTGAGTATCTGCCATCTGCCAGACTCTGTGTTCGCTGTTGTGGTTACCGCTTTGAAAGACACAGTTCTGTCTCCTCTTTGGAAAGACAGAGGGGGAGGCAGCAGTGACCCAGTCATCACAAAGGACTGGAGGGGTCCATGAAGTGTGCTTTCCTGTCAGAGCACCTCACAGGGAGACATCGCTGGAAAAGGGACCGTCATGAAAACGGGCAATGCATGGTGGAGGTGTGGGTGGAAATACCGTAATGAGACCCATTGATTTGTACGCTCACCAAAAATATTGCTAATAAAATAAAGAAAACAGCAGAGTGGAGACCCATGAAAGCTTGTTGGAAAACGAGAGGCTGGAGAGGAAACTAGGAAGAGGTCAGTTGCTGATGACTCTGGAGAAGACATTTTGTTGGAACAAATCCTTGTACGAAGGTCCAGGGTTCGGCTTAGGATTGAAAGTGTCCAGAATGTTCAGAGCAAAGGGACTCTTTGGAAGAGGGGAAGCTGTAGGGACATAGCGACCCTGACAGTGGAGCCACACGAGCGATATTCCATTTGTGCCAAGGCCAAATGGAGGGAATGAGTATATGTCAATATTGATATCAGATACTAATATAAATATCTCCTATTAATTATTCTTATTAATTACTGTGTAGTCATTGCATAATTATATATTGATTTTGTGCACATATAATTTTAGCTCCCTGCTGCGCTAACTCCTGACTGTACCAACGGCAACATGCCGTGCCCAACTTTGTGGAGATGAAGAAGACTGAAGTTTAAGATCAATGGTGCCCGTGGAGGCTGGGAAACATGAGCCAGCCTCTGGGTTCCATCTCCAGCACTGGGTGACAGGATTAAAATAAATCAATAACTCAAAGCTAGAGTGCCAGCGTGGCTTCTTTCTGTGGCCTCTGGCACTGGACTGTTAGGAGGAGGTGGGCAGTTGAAGATGGAGTCTTTTTTCTGACCCCGGCTCACTATGGGCTGTCTCCGAAATTCCCCTCAGGAGATGGAGGTGTCTCCTGTCCCCAGGGAGTGAGACTAACACCCACCTTGCTCCAGCACCCCGCTGCCTGAACCTCTCAGCCCGATGAATCCCACCTTCTTCCCCCTCACAGTACCTGCCCACAGCAACTGGGTTGCGCCGTGGGGCTGTGGCCGTCACCCCAGGCTCCCTGATCAGTGATTATCCTTTGTTTTCACCCCCGCCAGGGTAGCTCAGTCTCCCTCAATAGGTTTCCTCTCAAGATGGTGTCCAGCCACCAGCTCCAAGATGGACACCATGGCCAAATGGGTCTCTTCTCCAACTCCAACCCACCCCGGTTAGGAAGACCCCCTGTCTAATCAACTCCCCTGTGTGGATCCAAGGGCTTCAAGCACTGCGGGCTTGTCCTGTGGGGCTGCCAGCCTACCCGCCAGGGCTGTCCGGTTGACCCTTGTGGGTGAAGGCTGCAGTTCTGTCCTGCACCAGGGAGCTGTGGCTGGAGAGGTGGCCCGTGCACCCCCTCTCTGCTCAGCTCCGTCCTGTTCTCTGAGACCATCCTGCCACTTCTTTTGTAATTTCTGTGATGTTCCTGTCTTTATTTCTTTGGAACAGAGTCTACTCCTTCCTATTCTGACTCTGTGTCTTATCATGTTGCGTGGAGGCTGCCTCTCATCCACCATCTTACCAAAACATACAATGATTTATTTATTTATTTATTTATTTATTTATTTATTTATGTATTTATTTTGCAGTACTGGGGATTGAACCCAGGGCCTCATGCTTGCATGCTCTGTAAGTGCTGGACCACTGAGCTGCACCCCAGCCCATTTTTTTGTTTACTTTTTATTTTGAGACAGGGTCTCACTAAATACACAGACTGCCTCTGGTCTTGAACTTGTGATCCTCCTGCTTCCGCCTCTTGAGTCGCTGGGATTACAAGTGTGAGCCGCCACGTCGGGCTAAAACATACAATTCTAAATGTGGTAAAACACCATATCCACCATCTCCCACCCTCCTTGAATGAACCACTGTTGGCACATTGTTGCCCCACATAAAGGGGGGGCTCTCTCCCCTCCACACTGACTTCTCTCCACCCATCTCCTCAGCTCCTGAGACTAAAACTCAGTGCAATTCTGGGTCCACGAAGTTCCAGCTCCCCAAACTCTGGCAGCTGCTGCAACTCTATTCTCCTTCCAAGTTATAAGGAAAATGCTGGAAAATTCTGCATGTTGTTTCATGACATGACCTCGATAACTCCCAATCTCCCACAAGCTAAAATGGAAATACCAAGACCACCCAAGGCAGAAACCATCTAGAAGAGAGCAGGACTCCCAGCATTTAAGGAGAGCAGACGCCACCAGAGAGAGAATGCTTGCAAAGCACACAGGAGGGGAGAGGCCAAGGGACGGAGGTCACAGAGCCCGCTGCAGACCTGCCCTGCAGAGGACCCAGCCTCTCTTTCCAGCCCCCAGCTCCCGGCTGCCTTTCTTCTCCTGACACATAGGTGGCGCCCTCAAGCTCTGCGGCCCTGAACGGGGCACAGGACAGGGCTCCTGGGGGCTGGAGGAACAGTGGCAGCCTGTGGCAGGAGGGCCAGGCTTCCCTGCTCCTGGGCCACCCACTTGGCCTGGACCAGCACCCTGCCCCCACGCCTAGGCCCACCTGCCTGTGCCTTGAAATTTCCCACTCCAGCTGAGAGCACCAGCTGTCTTTTCCTCTTCGCTTCTCAGTTTGGGGGGTTATTAGTATTTGCTCTTAGAACTTACTTCGTTCCGATTTTATGTTCGGAAGTTCTACGCTGTGATTCTGAATTAATTTTATTGCAATAGTTTGAACACAGTTATTTCAAAAGCCCACCCCTGATTACTGGATTTCCTGCATCCTTTAGAAGTTTTTCTTCTTTGTTTTCTCTGTTCATTCTTTTTGGTTTCTGGCATATCTTTTTGTCTGCCTAATTGTATTTCCTAATGGTTACATTGGGAGAAGGATCCAGCAGCCCCTTCCCAAAAATCAATCCACCATTGACAACGCTATGAACAGCAGAGAAGCACTGACAATAGTGTTTTGCCTGTTGTACACAGAGTCGCTATGAGTCGGATACCAACACGACGGCAACTAACAACAAACAACAATGGTTACATTATTTGTGACGTTTCATTTGGTTACATTTAAAAAACTTTGCAATAAGGATACAAAGGGTTTGTGCATCCATTATGCTGACTCTCTGCGGGCCCCATTTGGTTTGCTATTTTCTGTGCGCAAGAGAGAAATAAAGTAATGTCGTGAAATAATTTTATCTTACCTACTTTGCAAATGCCTTTGTCTAAACCTTGGGATCCTTTTATCTTTTTAAATTAGCTTCATTAGCATTTTGTTCTCACTGTTATTGCTTAATCAACCTTAAAATCACTTTATGTCTGAATATTCAAAGAACTGTATTCATAGGCTTTTACGGGGATCTTGCAAAAGCGGCCAAGAAATGAACTACAGAAAGCGTCTTCTAAGGTAGATTTCTGAGAAAACATCTTTATTGGCTTCTACTTGGGTTATGAAAGTGAGGATGGGTAGAAAGTAAGAGAAACTTGCACATTAATTTTTCCTTTCGTGTGTTATCTGTGCCTGTAATTAAGGCTGTGTCTGTGTTGGTAGCTGGAAGGCCAACAGAGTGAGTTCTGTTTATTTCTGCTCATTGTCATCTGTTTCTTGGGGTCAATGAACTTTATTTTTTATTCTGTTTTTAATTGAAACCATCATTGTACAAGTTTATGGGACACAGTGAGATGCTTTGATACACGATTCATTAGGATCCCGTGAGGCGATGGCGTATTTGTCACCACAAACATTTACATGTCATTGTGATAAATGTCACTGTGAAAACATGTCATTGTGAGAAAACTTTGGAAATCCTCTCTTCTCCCTACGTTGAAATATAGGATCATGACTGCAAGCTGTCGTAGCTATGCCTGCAGCCACGGCCCTGTGGCATCTGATGCCGTCAGATCTCGGAAGCTAAGCAGGGTCGGGCCTGGTTAGTCCTTGGATGGGAGACCGCCTGGGAACACCAGATGCTGTAGGCTTGGGAGAAGGACCCGGCAACCCAGTCTCAAAAATCAATCCGCCATTGAAAACCCTATGAGTAGCAGAGAAGCACTGACAATAGTGTTTCACCTGTTGTATGTTGGGTCGCTATGAGTCGGATACAGACTCCATGGCACCTAATAACAACCACAACAACAGGAACTAGACAGTTCAATGGAAATTTAAAACAAGTTTTTAAAGTACCTGGAAAATTCCATGAAAGAGAATCCATATCCGTGCTGCTCTGTAATCCCTGCACACACGACATTCGCAGATGCTCCAATCAGCGTCCCATTTGAACCTACGAGCTAATCTTTATCCTACAGAAATTGAATAAATTAATACTTCTATGCCTGCAGCTGTAGCCCTATGACATCTGATCCCATCAGATCTTGGAAGCTAAGCAGGGTCCAGCCTGATTAGTACTTGGATGAGAGACAGCCTGGGAACACCAGGTGCTGCAGGCTTGGGAGACGGACCCGGCAACCCCCCCCCCAAAAAAAAAAAAACAATCCATCATTGAAAACCCCGTGAATCACAGAGAAGCACTGACAATAGTGTTTCTCTTGTTGTATGTAGAGTCACTGAGTTGGACCTGACTTGACGGCACCTAACAACAATATACTAGCTATAGCTACGGCCACGTGTCTGTCGGCTTGTGCTGTGTGGGTTTTTGCGTTGCTGTAATGCTGAAAGCTGTGCCTCTGGTATCTCAGATACCAGCAGGGTCATCCCTGGTGGGCAGATTTCAGCTGAGCTTCCAGACTAAGACAGACTAGGGAGAAGGACCCAGCAGCCCACTTCCAAAACAATCAGAGAAACACTGTCAGATATAGTGCCAGAAAATGAACCTCTCAGGCTGGAGGGCATTCAAGAAAGAACTGGGGAAGAGTTACCTCCTCAAAGTAGAGCCGACCTTTATGACAGGAATGGAGTAAAGCCCCTTGGACCTGCGTTTGCTGATGTGGCACAGTTCTAAATGAGAAGAAACGTAGTGTCTGCAACAATGGGCTCAAACATAAAGAGATCATGTGCATGGCACAGGGTTGGGGAGTGTTTGATTCTGTTGTACATAGAGTCACTATGAGTCAGACCTGACTCAATGACACCTTACAAAAATAGTAGCTATAGTTACGCTACTGTGCAAGAGAACACCAGACCTTACGCCTTCTGTCTAGCGGTAACTCATACAGTTGATCAACCCCTCCTCACTACCCTATCCAGCCCACTATTCTACTCTGCCCTGGTATAAGATCCACTTTTTTAGGTTCTGCACATGCAGTTTTATCTTTTTGTGTCTGGCTTACTTCACTTAACGCAATGTTCTCTAGGTTCATCCACGTTGCAAATAACAGAACTTTATCTTTTAAAAAATCCATTCACCTGCTGATGCGTATTTAGATTGATTTAGCATCTTGGCTCTTGTGAACAGGGCTGCAATGAACATGAAAGTGTAGATAGCACTTTGACACATTTCTCTCATTTCCTGTGGGTGTACACAGCAAGGGGATTGCTTTCAAGCTTGAGTTAGGCAGACTGGCCAGTGTGTGTCCTGAAGTGGCACATGGTTATAAACAAAGAGAAACACAATCTAAACCAATGGGTGCCTGGGAACAGTGGTATTGACACCACCCATTGTTTCTTGATAAATTTTAGAGAACAAATGGAGTCAGTGTCTGACTCACAGAGACCCTATGTACAACAGGTGAAACACTATTGTCAGTGCTTCTCTGCTGTTCATAGGGTTTTCGATGGAGATTTGATTTTTGGGAGTGGGTTGCTGGGTTCTTCCTCCAAGCTTATAGCACCTGGTGTTCCCAGGTGGTCTCCCATCCAAGGACTAACCAGGCCCAACCCTGCTGAGCTTCCAAGATCTGACCGGATGGGATGCCATATTGCATTCATGTTATTTTTCTTTCTTATGACCAAGGAAATGTTGCAATTTTACCATGTGGGTTTTGTTGTTAAATCTGAGATTGCGCACTCTTTTCTTGAGGCTTTACCATGTCCCTGCCCCAGGTCAGCTCATCACACCCTCGCCCACACATGACTGGTCAGAACCCTTTGACACAGATACTTTTTTTAAAATCTGAAAATATTTGCCAGCAAGATCTATTTTAAAATCAAAGAGAAAGGATTTAAAGCATACAAGGTATATGAAATCTATACAATTGAAATATTACATGACACCCCACTCAAATGTACAATTTTTTATTTTATGTATCAGTGAAAAACAAATTTATAAAATATATTTTATATGATAAACAGAAAATATATATTGTATTTTAAATAGATTTTTTTCACCGTGTACAAATGTATATTGTTGTTGGTAGGTGCTATTGAGTTGGGCCCAACTCATAGTGACCCTATGTACAATAGAGCGAAACATGCCAGGGACTATTGTAAGGGCTTCTCTGCTATTCACAGGGTTTTCAATGGCAGATTCAAAATATGAAACTATACCATGACATGTTTCTATATCTGGAAATGTCTTCTTTATAAATTATATAGTAAGCTATTAAATGAAAGCATAATTATATATTTTTAATTAAAAAATCAGATTGTAGGATGAAGTTTTGTTTAAAACAGGCCTTGTCTAGAACATATGCATATAATTATTTGTTGAAGGAAATAAAAATTCACTTCAGTCAATTAGAATTTAAAAGTTAAATTTTATGTAGCAGAGGGATTTGAAAGTGAAAAAAACAATTAGTTGAACAGCATCGTTTTGATTTACATTGCAGCCAAAACCCTCTGTGTGTTCTCCACAGGGGTCTGTTTGCTCTCTCTCTGAGATCTCTTCCCTCTCTCCCTCCTCATCATATTTTGTGGTAGAAACGGTTTGTTCTTTCACTGAAGAAAGAGGTTGCAATTTCGCATCTTCTTTTTATTGCTTTAAACGAATTTCCAGAAAATGAAAAAGAAGATGGGCTTTGCGCTGTTGTCTCTGGTCTGAAATTCTCCTTAACTGTTTTAACCCAAGCCATGTTATGATTATCCCCAAATTCCTCCTCCCCGTGCTCCCAGGTCCTACGGGTTCCCCTTTTCCCCTGGAGGGCTTTGTGGCTGCCTCATGCTGGGTGGGGAGGCGGCTGCTTCCCCGATTGGGGAAGTTTCCTTAGGGTGGATTTGATTTGATTTTGCAAGAACTCCCAGTGATCTGGGGTTAAACTCCAGCTTTTATGCTAGTTTCTCATTTTGATGCGCCTGTGGTCCAGGAGCGTTATAAATCAGGGCTCAATATCTCTTGTAGGCCTAGAATTAAATTTATTGCATATGATTTTTTCCCTAAGCCCATAGGATGATGAAAAGCCTCCCCTGGTGTTTTATTCTGTTAGCAGATGAAATTCTCCTTTCCATTTGATGAAAATGTGTAACCCTTTGAGATCGCTGCATATAATATGCCTGATTATGGGCTGGTCTACTTCCAGGACTAGGGAAGGGCAGAGCAGGGGAAAATTGGTTCTAAAACAGCCCTGCAATTAAACGGTTTCTAAAACAGCCCTGCAATGACGTTTCCTTTCTGCTCACCCTTCCTCCTCAGCTGCCCCGGCGAAGGGCACGCTGATCACTCACATCTTCCAGGCTCGACGCCATAGTCAGCTGCTTGGGGCTCATCACTAAGGGCCAGGAGAACATATTTTACAGGTTTACTTTTGCTACTGCTATGCAAAAATGTTTTACAGCCTATGTTACTGCTGGCAACTAGGGGAATTCTGCTTGTGTGGCTTAAGGAAGCATGGAAAGCTATATATATATATACACACACACATATACACACATATATACATATATATTATGTGTATGTGTGTGTGTATATATATATATGTATATGTATATATATATATATGTATGTATAGTGTTGTTGTTAGGTACCATCGAGTCGGTGTCCAGCTCATAGCGACCCTGCGTACAATAGGTGAAACACTATTGTCAGTGCTTCTCTGCTATTCATAGGATTTTCGATGGTGGATTGCTTTTTGGGAGTGGGTTGCTGGGTCCTTCTCCTAAGCCTACAGCACCTGGTGTTCCCAGGTGGTCTCCCGTCCAAGGACTAACAAGGCCTGACCCTGCTTAGCTTCCGAGATCTGACGGGATCAGATGCCACAGGGCTATGGCTGCAGGTGTGTTTGTGTGTATGTATACATATACACACATATGTATATATATGTATATATGTACACATGTATATGTACAGGTGTGTAATTGTACATATACATATATATATAATTGTGTACATATGTATACACACATGTGTACTGAAGACAAAGGTGTGCCTACTCATGCCACGGCATTTACAGTTGTATCATATGCTTGCGAAAGCTAGACATTGAATAAAGGAAGAAGAAGAAGGGACCGTTTTGAATTATGGCACTGGAGACAGATATTGAATATACCATGGACTGCCAAAGGAATCAACAGGTCTGTCCTAGAAGAAGTGCAACCAGAGTGCTCCTTGGAAGCAAGGATGGCTAGACAGTCAGTGTCTTATGTATTTTGGACATATTGTCAGGAGGGACCAATCTCTGGAGAAAGACATCATATTTGGGAGAGTGGTAGGTCAACAGAAAAAGAAAACCCTCACGTGGATGGATTGACACAGTGGCTGCAACAATGGGCTTAAACATAAAAAAGATTGTGTGCCTGGCACAGTGTAGGGAAGTGTTTGACTCTGTTGTACATGGGGTCATTTGTAGTCAGACCTGACTTGATGGCACCTAACAACAGCAACAAATATATATATATATATATATATATATATATATTTATTTATTTATATATTTATATATATATATATTTATATATTTATATATATATATATACATGCCTGCAGCGGTAGCCCTGTGGCATCCAACCCCGTCAGATCTCAGAAGCTAAGCAGGGTCGGGCCTGGTTAGTACCTGGATGGGAGACCGCCTAGGAACACCAGAAGCTGTAGGCTTGGGAGAAGGACCTGGCAACCCCCTCCCAAAAATCAATCTGCCATTGAAAAACCCTATGAGCAGCAGAGAAGCACTGACAATAGTGTCTCCCCTGTTGTACAGAAGGTCGCTATGAGTCGGATACCGACTCGATGGCACCTAACAACAACAACATATATATACATATATATATATGCATGACATTGTGGTGCAAATATCTATTCCATTTTTACTACAATTTATGAAAATAGGGTTCTGCACAGACCCAGAAAAAAATCAAGATTTTCTACATGGAAATGTAAACAAGAAAGAAAGGTATAGGAAGATAAAGGTTGATTACCACTTTTAGGGACCTCAGGTAACAAGTGGGCTTCTTTCAGTGGTGATGGTCAATTTCTGGTCACTTACAGCACAGGAAGATGATCTGGCTAGATTGAGGTCCATCCTTACTGACTTAAAGATGACTTCTGCAAACGTCTTTGAACATCTTACGAATGCAGTATGAAACTGTGCCATATAGGTCTTTCAATGGTGCTTGTTATAAATTGCGTACATCTTTTCTTTTGAGTCTTTTGAGTCATTGATAGCTAACAAGACTCAAGACCAGGCATCACAGAAGTGCCCACAGTAGTTTGCATATTTTAATAAAATGCATATTTTATTTGCATATCTACAAGTTATCTTTGTTTTTCCCTTGCATTAATTTTTCTAGGAATAATAAGAAAACCTTTGCTACATTTTTGCATCTGAACGAATAGAAAAAAGAAAAGTAGCTTATTCACTGTGCCTCTGTTTAAATTGTTTCACAGAGAGTCTGAAGAAGGAGGGGTGCTGGAATAGCTAATTCCAGTGATCTTCATGGCAGCCTGGGGCTGGGGTTTAGCTTGGTTGGTAGAGCACAGCTGTGCACTCTTTGAGGACCCAGGTTCGATCCCCAGCACTGCAAAACAGGAAAAGGACGTGGCAATCCACTCCAGAGGCAATCTCGGAATAATCAGGCATTGAAAACCCTATGAGGGTCGCTATGAGTCGGACCCTACCCAATGGCACCTAACAACAACAACATCGTGGCAACCGATCTCCTCAACCAGGGCAATCAGTAAGCGGAGGCACCCGTGAGCCAAATGTATTGAGGAAAGAACATTCCAGAGCTGGACAGCACCTGATGGATTTCCAGTGCAGCCTTCACCGTGGACTACAACATTCTGTGAGTCACAGATGCCCCAGATAATGTGACACTTGCTTGAAGCAGGTAGAGATGAAGGGATGGGATTCTTAAGCATTAAGTATTCCGTTTATTTAATCCTTAACTAGTATTGTTGCTAGGTGCCGTCGAGTCGGTATCTGACTCATAGCGACCCTGCATACAACAGGCGAAACACTATTGTCAGTGCTTCTCTGCTGCTCATAGGGTTTTCAATGGCTGATTGATTTTTGGGAGTGGGTTGCCGGGTCCTTCTCCCAAGCCTACAGCCCCTGGTGTTCCCAGGCGGTCTCCCATCCAAGGACTAACCGGGCTCGACCCTGCTTAGCTTCCAAGATCTGAGGGGATCAGATGCCACAGCGCTACGGCTGCAGGCCTTTAACTGGTATTGTGGGGTCAAAACAGACCCCTGGATGGGTCCCAGACCTGGGGTGCCGTGGCCCTTACTTGTGCATTGTGGGGCCATGTGTGAACCCAGAAGCTCAACACCCAGTCGAAAGGGGTCGACATGGTCCTTGGGGAACCCAGCTGGCAGGGTAGCAGCAGCGCCAGGGGAGACCCAGGGTGTCGGCTAAGCACTGGGTCAGTCGCTGCCCAGTACTTAACAAGCCTGAGACAGTCGACTTCCAAAGAAGCAAGGCTTATTTGGCCCCCAGAGCTGGAGGCTGCCGTCCGTGGGGGGGTGGCCTGTTGTGCTGAGGTCTGTTACAGGCGGTGAGGGGGCTCGTCATGGTCAGAGCATGAGGAGGAGGAATCTGCTCACCTCGTGGTGCCTGGAAGCAAAGGCAGAGGCGCAAGAGGAGCCAGAGCCCCAGCGCCCCCTTCGAGGACACATCCACAGCGACCAAAGTTCTCCCGCCAGGCTCCGGTTAAAGATTCCACCATCTCTGCCAAGCTGAGGACCTGCGAAGGTCGCTCCAGATCTAGATGTTGTTGTTGTTGTTGTTGTTAGGTGCTGTCGAGTCGTGTCTGACTTATAGTGACCCTCATAGGGTTGTCAATGGCTGACTGTTTCAGGATTGCCTCAGGAGTGGATTGCCACGTCCTTCTCCCATTTTTGCTGTGCTAGGAATCGAACGCAGGACCTCAGAGAATGCAGAGCAGTGCTCGACCAACTGAGCTAAATCCCAGCCCCGATCGATGGTTTTTTTTTTTTTTGTTGTTGTTAGATGCCATTGAGTTGGGTCTGATTCATCACAACGCTCATAGGATTTCCAATGGCTGATGGTTTGGGGAGTGCTTTGGGAATGGATTGCTACATCCTTCTGTTTTTGCAGTGCTGGGGATTAAACCCAGTTCCTCAGAGAGTGGGGAGCAGCGCTCTACCCACTGAGCTAAACCCCAACCCATAGCAAGTAGGAAGTCACAAAACTCTGTGTGTGTGTGTGTGTGTGTGTGTGATGCTGGGATTTGAACTCAGAAACTCACACATGCACTATACCACTGAGCTACACCCCAGCCCCCAATGGGTCATTTTAGTTTATTTATTTTTTTTTGTGGTACTGGGGGTTGAACCCAGGGCCTCGTGGCTGCATTCTTTGCAAGTGCTGGACCACTGAGCTGCACCCCCAGCCCATTTCTTTACTTTTTGAGACAAGGTCTCACTAAGTTACACAGACTGCCTCTGGTCTTGAACTTATGATCCTCCCGCCTCCCCTCCTGAGCCGTTGGGATTACAGGCGTGCACCACTGTGCCTGGCCAGTGGATCATTTTCAAACAGAATAGTTTCTTTTGAGAATTATCACACACACTTGCTGGCTGAGTTTTGTTTCAGTTTTATTGTAACCATTTCGAACTCCACCACTATCCCATGAGTGTGAACAGAAATCCAGGTTACCTATGCATCGGTTGTTTTCCCAAGGTCGTTTGCTATAGAGACAAATGTGTTTCCAGAGACAGATGCTTCCTGAGGGTCATGGATAAGGATTCTCTCTGTTTGAACAAGTGCCTGCAGCTGTAGCCCTGTGGCATCCGATCCTGTCAGATCTCGGAAGCTAAGCAGGGTCAGGTCTGATTAGTCCTTAGATGGGAGACCACTTGGGAACACCAGGTGCTGTAGGCTTGGGAGAAGGACCCGGCAACCCACTCCCAAAAATCAATCTGCCATTGAAAACCCTATGAGCAACAGAGAAGCACTGACAATAGTGTTTCGCCTGTTGTAGGTAGGGTTACTGTGAGTCAGACACCCACTTGATAGCACCTAACAACAACAAACTGTTTGAACAAGCCTTGAGTCATTTGGGAAGTTCTGGGAGGCTTAGGAGTTTTCTTAGAAGGCACAAATATTTCATTAGGATTTCCCAAAGAAGCTTGAGATGAGCTGGCCATATTGGGTCTCACTTGATGCTGATGTGCGTGCCTTCTTTAGAATGGTGTGAGTTATTTGAGGGAAGAAATTGTGTTGTAATGATCCTGGTTGCCTTTCCATGCACTGAACAGTGTAAGGCACAAAGTAAGGTATCAGTAAATATATTTTCAATAAAATGGCCCATGAGTGGATGTAAAAGTGTTTTTGTAAATTAAGGAACAACCATCGGCCCACCAGAACAGTGGAAAGGCGCACATTTCCTAGTACACATTTCTTTTCACAGTAGCCAGCTGTGTAAAGGAGAGAATATTTAACAAGAGCCCATAGTTCTTATGCTATATGGAAGACTACCTAGATCTTAGGTACTGCTGTTATGTGTCTTGGGAGAAGGACGTAAGAGTCTACTCCTGAAGCAATCCCCAAACGATCAGCCACTGAAAACACTAGGAGGGTCGCAATGAGTTGGACACAACTCAAGGGCACCTAACAAGGGCTGGGATGTAGCTCAGTGGGTAGAGCGCTGCTCTACAGTCTCTGAGGTGCTGGGTTTGATTCCCAGCACCGCCAAAATGGGAGAAGGACGTGGTAATCCACTCCCAAGGCAATCCTGAAACGATCAGCGATTGAAAACCCTATGAGGGTCGCTGTGAGTCAGACATGACTCAACAGCGCCTAACAACAACAAGGATGATGCTCTGCGCTTGGTCTATTTTTTCCCTTTCTTTCTTTTTTTTCTTTCCGACTATGGGAAATGGCCTCAGAGCTGCTGAGGACTCTTTTTCCTTTGCCACAGTACGTCAGTAGGAGTTTGGAATTAAGGTTAACAGCCATTCCATCCTTGGTGCTTTTATCTTCCATTTCAGCACTCTTGTTCCTAAAGGTACTGAAATGACCATTTCCTTAACGTCACTAAATACTGCTAATGGACAGTGCTTTTAGAAATCTCTGGTTGAGGCATATTCTGACAGTCATTTCGATGCTAGTTTGTGCTACACAGAACCACTGCGTTGAGATAAGGGAATGCAGGGGTTGCTTTATTTGGGGAAGCCTTCAATGGTTTGCAGGACTTGTACCCGCCTGTTAACAGTCCCAAGTACTGCAAACCTCCAAGATGGAACATAGGAGGGTTTCCCAGACTTGGTTAATTACAGTTTACAATATACTGGAATATTATTGAATTATGTATACCAGGTTTCTTGGGGCAATCCTCACAAATAGGTTCCTGAAGATTTAGGAGCATCAGAGAGTCCCAGTCTTGGCACGGTTGCCATTTTGGACTGTGTGCTCCTTTGTGATGGTAAGTGTGTGAGCCTGTGTAGGACGTTGGTGTATCCTGGGATCCGACCCCACAGTGAGGCAGGGTAGAAAGAAAATCTGGAGGGCACAGAAGGGAAAAGAGCTTTCACCCAGGATCTGGTTCAAATTCCACCTGCTGAAAATCAAGGACTGCCACACAACGACCAAGAAAACTGCCATGAAAACTGTCTGTGTGGAGATGTTATTTTGAGAAGTCCTTCAAAAGGGAACATTAACATAGCTATGTTGTTGTTGTTGTTGTTAAGTGCCATCAAGTCGGTGTCCGACCCATAGTGACCCTGCATACAAAAGGCGAAACACTATTGTCAGTGCTTCTCTGCTGTTCGTAGGGTCTTCAATGGCGAATTGAGTTTTGGGAGTAGGTTGCTGGATCCGTCTCTCAAAATAGCTACACTCAGGATAAATGTGTGTGACCTTTCAGTTCCCTGCTTTCCCTCTGTTATCTTTGCTCCTTTGAGACCCTCACAGATGGGATGATGGGCCATACTTTCCATTCAACACATCCCCAGGCAATTGCCTTGTGACTCCTGTCTGTCCCAGACTCCTTATAAGTGCATTTCATTAACAGGAAGTGTCTTAAAGAGAAGGTACACCAAAGCATGTCTACTTCACCTTTTCGATCTCAAACAATGAAACCTCCTTTAGTTCACACAAGGGCTTTGCCAGGGGGAGCTGGGGGCCCACATCATAGGAGGTCCCCAGAGCTGGGCATCACCCAGGGCATGGCCTGGGTTCAATAAAACTAGAGGGGACCAGGTCCCTCTGTTCTCTTGAGAGGGCCTCGTTCATGCCTTGGAAGCATACCATGATCTCCTTTCTCTTTCTCTATGAGTGCCCCACCTTATTCTTAAACACACACCTAGTGGACCCTACAACTTTTTTTCTCTTTTTGACTCACCTTGAAGTCTTTTCTTTGAGGAAGCCATGGACCCAGCTTAATCTGAGCAGAGGTCCTGACTAGGGGAAGTCCTCAGGCAAGGTGGCATCTGTGAGCACTGAGCAGCATCTCTGCTGTGCTGCCAGGTGACATAAATGGCATGCTCCAACCTTGGCCAGGAAAAGTCCTCCAGACATTTCCAAATGTGCCCCCGGGTGGAGGGAGGGAATTGTCCTCAGTTTAAAACCACTATGTACACAGATGTCTGGGAAGAAGTTGGGTTTAGTTTGGTTCCATATACACAGTTGTTGTTAGGTGCTGTAAACGTCTGACTCATAGCAACCCAATGTACAACAGGTGAAACACTATTGTCAGTGCTTCTCTGCTATTCATAGGGTTTTCCATGGCTGATTGTTTTTGGGAGTGGGTTTCAGGGTCCTTCCCCCAAGCCTACAGCACCTCCTGTTCCCAGGAAATCTCCCATCCAAGGACTAACCAGGCCCAATCCTGCTTAGCTTCCAAGATCTGATGGGACTGGACACCACAGTGGTGTGGCTGCAGGCATATATACAGCAGAGGAAACTAACTGTGGAAGAAAGACCCCTGAAGTGTTAGGATGTTCGGGGAGTGGGGAATGCCCCACTTCAGACTACTCTGTGGGCTCCTGTGAGGTCATGGTGTTTCTATTATCTGAGAGTGGACAATATTTACCCAATGGGTACGGTGACAATTCTTTCTCTGACTGAGCCATGAGTCTGGATGAAGTCATAATATTCACAAAACCCTTTAATCCATCCAGTCAGACTTAAAAGACAGAAAAAGAAAAAAAAAACATTATTAAAGATGAGTCACTACGACTCACTGGCTTAAATACTAAGGAAATTAATATGACACATTGTTTTCTCTTACTTGACATTTGCAGACCAAGAATTATCTGTTCTTGAATTGAGATTCTCTTCTTAGTGCCGGCAAGATAAGGTTGATTCATGCTTGTTCCAGCAAGTACAACCTTGAATGTTGAAATAAATAAGAACCCTTAAGAGTGACACTTTTCAAAAGATGGATAAGAGGTATGTCCTTCTAATATCTCCACGGACATATAGGTACTCCCAGGAATGTGTGTATAATGTAGAACTCACTTTCATTATTAGATTAAGATTTATGTGCATTCAGTATGAGGCAAAATGATGCAGTGCTTTTCTTTCATTAAAGTAAAAATGAAGAAAGATGGAGAGACAAAGAAAATTGGAGGGATGTGGAATGGAAAGGAGCTTCCCCAGGGTCTGGTTTAAATCCCACTAGCTGAAAATCAAGGACTTCCACACAACTAGCAAGAAAACTGCCTGGAAGACTGTCTGCACGGAGACATTATTTTGGGAGGTGCTTCAAAAGGAAATGCTAAAATAGCTATACGTAGCATAGAAATGTATGTGACCTTTGAATTTAACCTTACTTTCCCTCTGCAATCCTGTGATTCTTTGAGAACCTCACAAACGGGATAATGGGTGATGTTTGCGGTCAGTGTCTGCCCAGGCAGTCCTTTTTGACTCCTTTCTCCTCTGCAAATCTATACAATGCACCTCTCGGCTACTCTTTATAATCTCATTTTACTAAAGAGATATTTCTCAATTAGAAGATACACTACAACTTTTCCTCTTAATCTTTTCTTTTTTCTTTTTTTTTTTTTTTGTGGTACTGGGGGTTGAACCCAGAGCCTCGAGCCTGCATGCTCTGCAAGTGCTGGGCCACTGAGCTACACCTCAGCCCATTATTTTTTTTACTTTTTGAGACAGGGTCTCGCTAAATTACACAGACTGCCTCTGGTCTCGAACTTGCGATCCTCCCGCCTCCGCCTCCCGAGCCGCTGGGATTACAGGCGTGCACCACTGTGCCCGGCCCCTTCCTCTTAATCTTTTCAATCGTAAACAATGGAACTTCTTTTGATGTTGCCCCAAATCTTAGCAATGGACCTGGTAAAGCCTTTTAAATCCTAAACAATGGAACCTCTTTCTGGCACCTTTCTTATCCATAACAGGGTTTTTTCCAGACAGAACTTGAGGCTCCCATCACACTAGGTCCCCAGAGACGGGTGCTCAGGACTGACGTCACACAGGGCATGGCCTTGGTTAAATAAAACTATAGGAAGCACGGCCCCACACCCCCTCGAAGAGACCCACTTTCCTGTCTCAGAGGTGCACTATTATTCTTTTCTTAACTATGTTTTTTTTTCTTTGAATGCAAATGCTTACATCTAAAGTGTGTATTGTCTGTTATCATTCATTAATAAGCTAGCTAGCTTTGTTTCACTTTCTGGCTTCCCGGAAATTCATTTCTGCTATAAAGCCAAGGTCGTGGCTTCCCCTGTGTAGAGGTCCCAAGTAAGGGAACTCCTCAGACTACACAGCAATGCTGAGCTGCATCTCTGC
Organism: Pedetes capensis; assembly: GCA_007922755.1. NCBI lineage: Eukaryota > Metazoa > Chordata > Mammalia > Rodentia > Pedetidae > Pedetes > Pedetes capensis. Next base: position 3,724 of record VMDO01016353.1, on the reverse strand, counting down.
CGCATAAAATCACAGAGTTGGTGGTGGTAGACAAAGATGCTCAGTGGGGATGGGAGGAGGAAGAGAAAATAGTTCTGTTATAGCCAGGGGCCTTGGCCCATGCCTGGAGTTGGAGGCAAGTGTATCACGGGTTGGAGGTCCAAGGAAGCCTGTGCAATTTATCAAGAACCTGTCTCAAAATGAAAGAATTAAGAGAGGGTCCGGTGGTGAGGCTGCGTGGTGGAGAGCTTGCCTTGCATGAATGAGGTCCTGGGTTCAACCACTGGAACTGCAAATAGATAAATTAAATTTAAATAATCCTACAAATGCAGGTTCCATCGGACATTCTAGGGAAGTGTAAGATGTTTGGTGCTTATACTGTTGTTGTTGTTGTCAGGTACCATGGAGTCATGTCCGACTCATAGTGACCCTCATAGGGTTTTCAATGGCTGACTGTTTCAGGATTGCCTCGGGAGTGGATTGCCACATCTTTCTCCCAATTTTGCAGTTCTGGGAATCGAACTGAGGACCTCAGAGACTTCAGAGCAGTGCTCTACCAACTGAGCTAAATCCCAGCCGGGGATTTTATTTGGGGAGCCTTTACATATTTACATAGGAAAGCACTTTAGGGGTGGGCACATTTTGGGGCATGCTCAGTGAAACAGTACATTCCTGAGCATGCTCAGTGAGGGAGTACATTCCTGAGCATGCTCAGTGAGGGAGCACATTCCTGAGCATGCTCAGTGAGGGAGTACATTCCTGAGCATGCTCAGTTAAGCAGTACGTTCCTGAGCATGTTCAGTGAGGGAGCACATTTCTGAGCATGCTCAGTGAGGGAGGACGTTCCTGAGCATGCTCAGTTTAGGGTCATAGTTTAAGAATTAAACATGGTAGGCACATTTTTAGGCATGCTTAGCTCATGGTTTGAAAGGCTAAGATAGTGGACAGGAATGCTTCTGGGCTCGCTCAGCTTGTTTTATGAAGTGTTAGCTGGAAATAAAGGCTTGGACTCTTTGAGGGTCCGTTAATGTGGGAGTTTGCTCCTAAACATGCCTGACTTGCTTAGCAGCTAACCATCCGTTTCCTTCTTCTGTCTGCTAATTATGACAATTAGAAGACCCCAAAAGTTGGGGGAGTCAAAGAATAATGTTGTCGTGACGTCCTGGGTTTTCTGTTTGCCTCTTGTATCCAAGACTGGATCCTGGAGAAGACAGAAACTCAGACACCCCAGTGAACACAGGCAAAAGCAAGCAGCCCCTGCTCCCTCTAGCCAGAGCCCCAGAAAGGCAGCCTAGCAAGACAGAACATGTTTAGACAATAAATACTCTACTCCAGCCAAACTCAATGGACAAAATCTGGTGCTCCCTTCCCCAACTCATGCCAACAAAAGGCTGTGGGCAGCCTGGCCTTCCACCTTCCAGACAGCATAAAAACCCTACTATGTGGGTATCGCAGATCACATTGGGAAGCAGGATAGCAACACTTTATTAGCTGGAAATGACCAGCCCCCTTTCACACGCGCGTATGCGCGCGCACACACACACGCATGCGCAAACATACGCAGTTGTTGGTGGAGACCACGTGGAAGCTGTCTCCAGCTTCTCTGGGCTTTTTCTCCGTTTCTTCCATTGTGTGGTTGAGCTCAGTCACCAAGCCTCTCATTTTGGTCACCGTCTTCCTGGTTCTAAATTTCCCCCTGCCTCTTTCTTGGATCTTCTGCTTCTCTGTGGAGGTTTTCTGTTTAATCAAGCATGTTTGTAATCGCTCGTGGGAACGTTTTTATGATGCTGTCCTTTCTCTTTGTCAGTGTAGAGATCAGGCTGTGTCCTGACCTAAGTTACTCTAGATTGTGTACGTTAGCAGATTTCAGGCCAAGCCTTGCCCCGAGTGAGTCCATTTTACAAAACAGCAGTCTGCTGCGTTTCGAGTGTAAATGCCGAGGCACAATGACTCTACTTCTTGTTTGTGCACAGAAGCAACCACCAACTGCCCAGCATAAACCACAAAGCAGAGACTGACACTACCTTACTCATGTAAATAAAATATTACCATCTATGAGCTTATGGCCTGCAGCCATAGCCCTGTGGCATCCGATCCCATCAGATCTTGGAAGTTAAGCAGGGTCGGGCCTGGTTAGTCCTTGGATGGGAGACCGCCTGGGAACACCAGGTGCTGTAGGCTTGGGAGAAGGACCTGGCAACCCACTCCCAAAAAACAATCAGCCACTGAAAACCCTATGAACAGCAGAGAAGCACTGACAATAGCGTTTTGCCTGTTGTACACAGGGTTGCTATGAGTTGGACACCGACTTGATGGCACCTAACAAACAACAACATGAGCTTATGAATCAGGTCAGGAACACACAGATACCTGAGTGTATCAAAAATTATATGAGAAGAAGCAGTGGGTGAGAGGAGAGGTTGGGAAAGCGGGTCAGGGAAGGTGAAATAATGTAGAGGGGTAAAGAGGGAGAGGAACACCTCAAAATAAGTGCTGCAACTATATGAATATATGGGGAAAAATAGGGGAAAGGAAAAAATCAATGAGCATATGACCCACGATTGCAGATGGCTTTTATTACATATTAATGAAAATTCCTACTTTTTCTTCTCTTCTGTTCTTTAGTTTATACTGCTCTGTAAAATATGTAAGATGAGGAATATGTAAACAACAGTGGTCTAATAGTTGCATACAGAATATATCAAATGACATCACTCTGCACCCCACTAATGTTGATAAGTAATAAAAAGAGAGAAATGAGTTGATCTGTTTCTTTCTGGGTCACACGAGCTGTGAGGGCAATGGTGGGTGGACCCGGGCTGGGGCTGTGCCCACCTCCCTCTGGGTCTCTGTGCTGCTGTGTCTGCGGCAGCCAGCTGGCCAGAAGGCAGATGAGTGATGGGAGGGGTGGGCCCCTTCTCTGTCTCTGTCTCTCTCTCTCTCTGTCTATCACACACACACAATGATAGCACTCATTCTGTGCATGCTGTGTGTGTGAGAGAGATAGAGACAGAGAAACAGAGAGACAGAGAGACACAGAGACACAGAGACACACACAGAGAGAAACAGGGAGACAGAGATAGAGACATAGGGAGAGACACAGAGAGACAGAGACAGAGAGACACAGAGAGACACAGGGAGAGACAGAAACAGAGACACATGGAGAAAGAGAGAGAGAGCCACAGAAAGAGACACATAGAGAGACAGACGGACAGAGACAGGGAGACACAGAGAGAGACACACACAGAGACAGAGAGAGACACACAGAGAGAAACAGAGACATAGAGAGAAACAGAGAGACACAGGGAGACAGAGAGACACAGAGAGATACAGAGAGAGACAGGGAGGGAGAGAAACAGAGAGAGAAACAGAGACAGAGAGACAGAGAAAGACATGGAGAGAAACAGGGAGACAGAGATAGAGACATAGGGAGAGGCACAGAGAGACAGAGACAGAGACACAGGGAGAGACAGAGAGAGACAGAGAGACAGAGAGACAGGGAGAAACAGAGAGACACATGGAGAAAAAGAGAGAGCCACAGAAAGAGACACAGAGACAGAGAGACAGAGGGACAGAGACAGGGAGACACAGAGAGAGACATACAGAGAGAGACACAGAGATAGAGAGACAGAGAGAGACACAGAGACACATAGAGAAAGACAGAGAAAGACAGACAGACAGACACACAGAGAGAGACACAGAGATAGAGAGACAGAGAGAGACACAGAGACACATAGAGAAAGAC